>MU832899.1:0-64703 GCA_029204225.1 Diphasiastrum complanatum | reverse complement strand
AATAGCTTGACTGAAAGTAAACATTTTAGCAATTCGTAGCTTTAGTTCACAAATGTAAGCAAATTTCCAATTGATGGCAATAAAAAAAATACAAACTACCAGTCTTAGTTACAGGGAATAAAGGCTTAAGTTTACATACATCTTTGCCTTCATTGAAAGAAGAAGACAAAAGAGCTATTGAACGTGTCTCCTTTCCTTGTGTAAAGACAACAGTGTCCTTCCCAAGTTTCATAGCTCCTGTCTGTAGACTTATAACATATCAACAGCAGTCACATAAGACTAACTTGAATAGAGGATTCAGAATTTTTCATGACGTAAGAAAGACAGACATTAATACTCTTATGAACGTATCACAGAGAAGAGCAGGTCTATGAACAGCCAAACTACAAAAATAAAAGATCAAACAAGTAAATTTAATCACAAGAAGTTAAAAGCAATAGGTCTACTAGACAGCAAAGTGGCAATTCTTGCTGCCAAAATTTTTAGATCAGGTGACCCACTCCATTCTATTTCCACTTGATAGTTTGCTGCAATGTTTTGCTGAAAATTTCCACTTGCAGTTTCACATTTTCAGCTTGTCATTATGTCTACTACTCAGGCAGGCAGTTTTGGACAAGTTAGACGGCAAGATTGAGAAATCAATCAAAGACATACAAAGTATATGACTAGATTAGTCCAGTCTGATGCTTCAACTTTTAATACACCTATTAGATGACAAACTGCACCTTTAGATGACAGCCATGTATATACAGATAAGACCTCTATATCCACAGTTCAGAGATGCACATATATAATTCACGTACATAATTCACAGCAACACGTACACTCCAAAAACAATTGCCTTCAGATAACACACAGCTACATACTGCAAATATAGAAGTACGTGAAGTCGGGAAGCCTAAGCATATAACCTGAGGAGTTTATGCAGCTGCACTGGATTCTTTGGTTCTTTCTCCCTAGACCCACAAATCCTATGGACCTTATTCTGAAATTTATATATGATTTTCAAGGATTGGTTAGAGATTTACATCAATAAATCTTTAAGATGTCCTGTAATTTGTTACCAACTTTGTGCTTCTTGCAGCAATACACTCAGAATGATTATTGATTCATTTGAAACTCCATTCTTTCCTGCTTAATGGAATGACTACATTTGAACAATTACTTTTCATCCCACATTATGTTGATTAGCTTTGAAGTTTGCACCGATGGAAATTACAAGTTTATCTCCAGATGGAGGTTACAAGTTCATCCCCATTACAACAGTTTTTACATCCAAGTTTGGTTGTCACGGCTAGCTTCAGCTCTATTTGGCATGCATGGTCTTCACTATTGGCTTTGAATCTTCCTTTATCGCATGGGTTGTCTATTGCTGCTATTCTATGGCATTCATGCTCTATACGAGAAATATTGGAATTTCTATACAGCTCCTCCAGAATCTTCATCTCATCATCCGACGAGGTTGGCTCAGTTCGTTAGCTTGGCATCCAAAGTTTCTCTGGTCCCAAGTTCAAACCCCTTGGACACCAAGATGCACAGTCTTCATCTCTGGCTTCGAGCACCTTTATCTATATTAAGCACTTTGCTGCTGAAATATCTCTTTGTATGCAACAGCTGAGTCCTTGTCGTGAACTGCAGCTATCTAGTTCATATTGATCTCTTTCTTCATCATTCCTTGGCCATTTGCACAGTGCAAATTACAGTCAACTAGTGTTCGGTCATTGTTACAATATTCCTGCTACTTCAGCTATAGATTTGGCGGCAGCTTCTTTTGAATATGCAACTATCATATTGTCTTTATATCGCAGCTTCGGTATTTCCTATATAGCCACTGTGAGGACATTGTCTTTTGAGGATGGGAAGAGTTACAAGCAACCTCATGGCACCTCCTTGAGCCTGGGGCATTTAGACGACTTGGGGCATTTGGGCATGACTATTAGATATTACAGCATTTGAGAGAGCACATCCTCAGATGCAATAGAGGAGATATACATGAAACCTCTAACTAGAGGAATGGCAATGGAAACTGCAGACTGATAACATGAAAACAATATAGATAAGAGCTGTTATATCCCATCACCCATATTTGTATCTCTTAATGACTCTCTCAACCATGTGTATATGTCTCTCACCAGTATATGCATGTCTCTCATCTATATGTAATTTCCTTGCATCTGTAGATTTGTACTTCTTGGTTGGATATGAACGTCTCTTTTTTTCTAAATGATATCTGCCTGTCTCTCAGTTTTGAGAGCGTAGATGTGGATTTTTTGCCGGTTAGGAAAAGTATGATCTACGGTTCTTTGTAGTGAAGACCCTTGAGTTGGAGGAAACCTCCAAGAAGAAAATTAAATCCTGGAACACATAAGCCTCAAGTGTCCAACACCTTACACATAGGCCATGCACTTCACATCTTACTGTTACAATGCGTTAAGGTTAAACGTAAGTGTTGTCCTTCATGAATATGTGACAAGAAAGCGACAAATATAAATTCTGAGCAAATACATTACAAGTTTCAAAGAGTCAAAGACTTTCAGCAGGCACTAAGTCATTGAGAGGAAGGATAACTCTAAACCTTGAAACCCACTCCAAAGCGACCAATTTGTGTTGGATCATCGTCATCTGGCCTCTTATGACCAAACGCAATCATCCGAATTATCTCCTCATGGTTCATCCCTGTGCCATTATCCTCAATACATAACATAGGTATTTGAGTATTCTTGGCCCCTCTAAGATACCCATACTTCACTGAAATCTCCAGCCTGGCAATATAGCATCGCTCATATTATTGCCCAAATCACTCTAAAACCCATCTCATACAGTGGCTAAAAGAAAGCTATAGCAATGGTATTACTAGTAGATAAAATAGTGTACCCCTCAATATAAAAAACAGTGCTGAATTGGACACCATTAAAGACTCAGAGAAACTACGTTAAAAAAAGTAGCCATAATATGTGGAAGGGTAAGCTTGAATGAAACTAATGTTAGTTTACCTTGTTGCTTTAGCATCACGAGCATTGTCAACAAGCTCAGCTATTGCGCCAAAGAGCCATCCATTATGTGTTTGGCGTAAAGTCTGCAAATAATCTGGATGCATTTGTGCAGCTTTGGATTGGACAGATTTTTGTTGTGATACAGTCCCATCTGAAAAAGAACCACATACAGAAAGTCTCATTTACTCTGGCCTGATTGACATTTTCAAGTATACTGATCTGTCATGTTTGATCTAAAAGGGCTCATAAGCACTGAATGTTACCTGCAGTAACCTGTGCTGCTATCTGGACTTCCTTTTGTTGAGTGACCCTGTTCTGAATACGCTCTTCGTCAGAGCCTATTTTTGAGGTGCAATAGAACACATCCACAAAGCTTTCAGAATCCCAAAGCTGGCCCTGAGGTGGTTTTAAAAATAGCTGCCATCCTTGTGCATATACAACAGCAATCTGCCAAAAACATAATGACCAACAATTCATGACAGTACTACAACCCTCTAATACAAAGAGGTAACAAATCTGACTTTACTGATAAGTATTATCTCTGTGCCGGGAACGTGTAGCGCATATCAATTACACAAACTGCTAGAAGTTAGAGACGCGTGTTAAGACCTATGCTGAAACCATAGTTAGCCACTTCGATCGGCTTCATCATTGAGATTTATCAAGATTAGTCAGAGGTTCCTGTATAATAATCAATATGTTGTCTATTCTTGTTATGTGATGCATTGATTTCAACTTGTATGAGAGCGAACTTTCACAGGCCGGTTGCATTGCGGCATGCCGTGGCACTAATGTATCAAAGGGTGGTAGCTAAGGTTCGCACTCCCAGGGGTTTTGCGAATGATATTACAGGTAATATTGGCATCAAGCATGGCTGTCAGCTTCCACCAACTCCTTTTGGCATCTACATTGACAAGTTTAAAGAATGTCTTGACAGTGAAGGAGGAAGTGGCATTCACCTTATGCATTATGTTGTCAAGCTACACCTCTATGGATATGTTCTTCTTGCTACCACTTTGCAGCAACATCTTCAAGCTTTACAAGCATTTTGCGCCATGTCAGGCCTTTCCATTAACCTTGACAAGACTAAACTCATGGTCTTCAATTCCAAAAAAGGTTGAGATTCAAAGCTCTACTATGATGACTTAACTATTGGAGTGGTCAATGAGTATAAATACTTAAGCATTGAAGTCACAAATGACTTCCAGTGGCAATGTTGTGTGTCTAAGCAACTTGCAGGAGGGTGGAAAGCATAATATGCAATGGTTGACCTTTGAAAATGGACTAGGAAACACCCATAATTTGACACACTGGTGACTCCGATATTATACTATCCTGGCAAGCATATCACGTGCAATATGGGCTCATATAGAGGGGATGCAGAAAACATTCTTGGAACCATACTTGGGAGTCAAGCAAACGATGCCCTTTCGACTTTTGTTGGCCGATACTGATGTCCTTCAATTAGAAATTCTAGCAGTACAACAAACTATACACTATTTACAGAAGCTGGAACATGAGGATAATTTTGCTAAGGTAGTGGCACATCAGAGCAAGCTCCCTCAATGGCTGCATACTAATTTATTAATTGGTGGAGGGACATTCAAGGGTGGCTATTACATTGGGGCATTCGGCTGGAAAATTTGCGCTTGCTACCATCTTCTCAAAACCAAATACTATGGAGTCATATGAAAGGTGACCCTGAAGCGTAATATCCAATACAATAAAGACCACTTAGTTATGCCATCATAAGTCATGTTCAGCAAGATTTCAACCAACCACATGATAAGTGAACTTGCTTGACAAAACATGCCCAAAAAAGAGACCAACTCATGCAAATGTAAACCTTGTTAGTACCTTATCCCACATGCGGAGATAAGTAAGAAACCTTTTCCACTCTTCTAGCAAACCAACAGCCTGTCCTCTTGGTTGCAGCTTGAAACTCTCTGAGGATGGCAAGAAGGACAAGGATGCTGATTGGAATGCCGCAACGTGTAAAACCCTAGGCCTGCAAGTAAGATGATGTTAATCATGAAGTATGTGAATAGGAAGTAAAATGGAAGAATCGGTTGAAACTAATCTTGTTCAAAGGGGAAAAAAGTAGTGGTACAAGACATACCTAATAAACAACTTAGTGAGAACTATTTCAAACAAAGTTTCAGAACTCTTATCATATAAAACATATTAAAAAATAGCACTATGCTCATGTATATGACGACCTTCAATTCCATACCAACAAAAATTACCCGAAAACATTGAGGTAAGACGTCGGTTCAAAGAATAGTTGATCTACTAACCCCAGTGTAGGGTCAATGTACTATTAGAAGACTAGGAGGCCGGGAGGAAACTTCTAGGATCGATTCAACAAGAGAGACAGAAGCTCCTACAATGCATGCACACAAGTATAAAGCTGGGTATAAGAACTGGCATCCGATGAGCACTGGTGACTGGAAGGACAGTAATCAAGCTGCAAACTTGCCCGTTCTTTGCCACAAGACAAAGGCAATCTTGTCTTTGAATATGGAGCACCACATCCTACAAGAAGAGCTCATGCAAGCAATACAAGGGAAAGGCTCAAACAGTCAAAACTGTACTCGATGGAAGTTGTCAGAAGACCTTTTGATAGATGACGTCCCCCCTTTTAGAGATTTGTTATACATCTTTTGATGTGAAAGAATAAATTCAGTCCCTTGACGAGTTACACATTCCTATCTATAGCATCTATTAGCAACTTAGTGAGGAAAATCATGTAGCTCAAAAACACATTCATCTGAACCCCCTAAACACTTAGTATCAAATGAAATAGAAATGTCATATATACTTATTTGTGAGATTGGAATATATCCAAATTCGCAAATTTAAACTAAGAACTCAGAGATGTACACTCATAAGGTAAGATTGCCAAATGTCTGAACAGTCTAAATATGCTCCTAACAGCTTCCACAAATAACCAACTCAAAGGAGAAAACATTGACCCATTACAACAAGAGGAAAAGATAGTAACATAATTAGAGTAAAGTGTTTAATTACATATTTCAAACTTGCAGGGATGAGGGTCCAGGCCGGATTGCCCACGTCCGCGTCCGGCGTCCGGACCCGACGCGCCCGACCCCCGGACACGGGGTCGGACGCGTCCAATTTTCTTTTTTTTTTAAATTAAAAAAAAAAAAAAACAGATGCGTCAGGGGGTCCTGATGCACGCGTCCGGTGTACTAACGCCATTTTTTTTTAGAAATTATAAAAAAAAAAAAAAAAAAAACCGGACGCGGACGCACCCCTGACGCGTCCGCATCCGCCATCCGCTTCCTTAGATTCAAAGCATAGTTCCAAGTGCGATTGTACGGCACCTGTACGGCACGCGTGCCGTACAAGTGCCGTGGAGAAAAAATCCACGGTACCAAAAAAAATTTGTTTTTTCTTTTGAGTTTTTTCACCAAAAAAACTCAAAAAGCCATTCTGTGAAGTGTACTAGCAATGCTGTTACTGTACAATCTGTGACAAGGTTTCACTGATTGTACAGACCATTATATAAAACAATTTTCTCTGTAGTGGTCAACTTGTCATCTCTAGTTGTTTTGTCTAGCTATTTGTTCAGGATTGAAGCTCATAATCAAATTCTCATTTTACGCACATGCATCAATTGTCGATGGTCTTATGGAGCTTTATCCATCTTAATCCTGGTATTTTTCAGTATTGCATCAATTCCAATTACTTATATACTTGAAGTATATATATAAGTGTCTATATAAGTATCTATATAAGTTTTTAAAAAACTTGCAAACACAATTTAAAACTTATATATATACTCCAATATTATATAGACACTTATATATGGGGATTTCTTTTTTTAATTTAATTTTTTTTAAATAAAAAGTACCATGGCACGGCACGCGCACGCGTGCCGTGCCGTGCAGTCCCACAGCACTGGTGCCGTGGGAACCACTATTCAAAGTTACAATCCAATAAGTACATTATTTAACAAAAATCATTCAATCAGACTATTGTATCCTTGCTTGAGTCATGAAAGATCTATGGATATAGCAAATTTAAGCTCTTACAGGTTGATTGGAAGATTAGCACATGCAACAGGACATATTTGCTTCTGGTCACGAAGCAAAACTCCACGATATTCTTGAGGACCTGTCCAAAAATGCACACATAGATCAGCTTTTCACGTTAGACATTTCATACCATTCTTAAATGTCATAAAGAATATATTTCCCTTCCAATGGAAAACACTCCCCTAATCTGGGACACTATGTGAATGAAATCAAAACTTCTGGATCAAACATTTTAATTAAGATTTTAGAACACTATCCGTTTGACATTGTCCATTAACAATAGAGATGCTTTGCGAAGAACAGCCAAATTGAAAGACACAGATGTTCATGGATGACAACCTTACCTCTATACAAATGGAAACAAGGCGTCGGGCCTTCTAGCAAGGCAAGGTGACAGGTAGATGTGTGTGATTTATCGAGATGGTTAGATTCGTTATCTTGATGATGCAGCTAACGGCTCCTATCAATAGGGAGTTGGGACCCTCTGGCATGGAAGCGCCCCAAGGCCCCGTCCACACTACTTATGTATTGAAGTCTAGAATTGTAATCGTATAGATTTGTCGTCTACTGCTAGAGGATTCCATTACAACAAGGGATCTATTATTTTTCATAGAAACACACGAGAGCCAGGACAGAGGACTACCTATCTACCCAAGCTACAAATGGAATTCAGTATATAGGACAAAGACGAGATCCGCAAGCAGCAAAGGTTCTAATTGGGTCACATGCTTATACAAAGAGTCACTATATTCAATCATGGAGTTCATTAGATCTAATGAACATGCGGGATGATTATGAGACACATCTCAAGACGGGACATTGGATTGGATAGAAATGTCTTTGTTACAACTTGCTACTTTCCTCCAAACTCTTCCTTTGTGGAGGGTATTTGTGATTTTGCTGATCTTTTCGCAAATGTTGACAAATTCACAAATCGAGGGTATGTTCTTCTCACTAGTGAAATTACCATTGCAAGACAAATTCATTTCCATGATGTTTCTGACCAATTACGCATACAAGCCATTCATTGTAATGACATCGGCGTTACCAAGACTTCAGCCAACATGTTGGGACCTGTCACTAGCTATGGTGAGTATTTGTTGCAGCTAGGCGATGCCCATGAGTTAGCCATTTATAATGGCCTACCTTGTTAGCCGGATTTGAGCAGTTACACATGCCACTCTCATAGCAGCAGACACAACATTGCCGACTACCTCATGGGATCACCATCCTCTATTCCAATGGTATCCGACTTCTAGATCATCCCCACCACCCTTTCTCATCATTCTTTTCTTTCCTTCTAACCTAAGTTGCGTCGAAACAATCTCCGCAAACATAGCGTTCCGAAATATCAAAACCCGAAACAAAAATAAAAAATAACAAAACCTAAATTTCTTATTTTACAGCCATCGGAAACCTAGTAGGAGATGCACAAACTAGGAGCAATAGAAGGTTTCAAAATCTCAGTAGTCCTATTGTACGCAATGGATATATGCCAAGTTAGTGACTTCTTGTCATGCCTTCTTAGTGATATCAAAGACAAAGCTTGCATGTTAAAGACCTAGAGTGTTGAGAAAGGAGTGCCTACCAAGAGAGGAAATCAAACCTCGTGAGGACCAAGGTCACTTTGGAATTTGGATAAAGTGTGCTTTCGTTCATTCTATGTGTGTTAAAGAACACAGCGCCCTGCATGATGTAAAAAAAGGTACAACTCGGTAGAAGAGTTCCCAACGGGACTTAAAGATGTGTCAGAACTTCTTCCAAGTGCATGGATATTGGGGTCCCATAACTATAGTGTAGATGTACAAGGACAATGCTTTGCATGATCGAAAAGTGTAGCAACGCAAACTTGGTTCTGATGCAACTACGTGTATAATTTAGTATTCCCACTACTTGATATCTATCATTGTTTTTTGAACTAGGTTTTTCTTCTAAGGCACCTAGAAATATTTATAAAAAAACCTGGGGGGGGGGGGAAAAAAACAACACAACCTAAAATTCTAGAATGTTACATTCCAAAATGTGATCAGAACTCTACGTTTCGGAACTCGATGCATCTATGCTTCCACATAGGTTCTATCTCAACCTCACAGTCTCCACCCCTTCCAGCATTGCTCAAGCCTAAGCACCTAGATATACCTTTGCTCACTCCTACATTACAACATACCAAGAGGCCCTTTCCTCAATACTCCACCATTTTCCACATGATAACTCATTGGAGTCACAAGCCGACTTCCTCACCCCCCCATTTCATACTACTGCCTCCCTATTTTTCCCATCTAAACATCACCGACGAACATCCACATACCCTATCCCATTCAACCTCCCTGGTTTAATGATGAGTGTTGCTCCTTACATCTCCACGTCGATCCCTCCACCGTAAGCTCTGTCATAAAAAGCATCCCGACGAAGAACAAAAAGGGAAACGGCTTATCAATTCGCTTTTTCAGTTCCTCCACAGGTACTTTTTGGCAAGAGTTCATCCCTTGTGCTCCACCACCTCTTCTTGAGGACCCGCATACCTGGACTACATAAGAGTCATTTGGCCCCTTGGGGTGCCAAGGCACAAAAAAATTGAAAAGGCCACGTTTCAAACGTGTTTCAAACATGGGCGTTTGAAACGAGTTTGATTCAGCATTCAAACGTGTTTGAATGCAACTATGAGAGGGTCTACGACAGTTACACAATCTTCATGCTTTCTATACCAGATGGGGTTTGGGTTAACAGGGATAGAGACACACACTATGTTGCAGCGGCTTTGGCATCATCACAGCACCTACATTCTGTGGGACACTCCTTTTCATTATTCCCAGGCTTGTCGTCTCCTCTCCACGTGGAGTATTCACATTACGGATCTACCAGCGGGTACGCATCAGTATATTCGAGGACACTTGTATAGAGCATATCTTCAGAGCACTTGGCAGGTTCCATCTGGGGTGAAGACGGAGTTTTATCGGACACATTTTCTCTCTCGGGATCATGCTGGATATCCTACTATTCCCGGATATCTAGTGGATAGTATCTCACACAGACTGCGGATAGTGATGGGTCAGTTTCGGGTTTTCTCTCACCAGCTAGCCATTGAGACTGGTAGATACAGTGGCATCCCGAGAGATGCTCGGATTTGTAGTATGTGTGATACACACGACGCAGAGGATGAGTTTATTTTTCTCTTCAAGTGCCCAGCCTACTATGAGATCCGAGGGAGATACTACTGCTTGTTTCAGGATCATCCACTCACACTTTCTACCTTGATATCGAATGAGTACCCCAGATGTGTTGCGCTGATGATCCGAGAGATGGCGGACCTGCGTATGGCGAGACTAGACGCTGACACCTCCCCCTTGATATAGCTGAGCATACAGGAGTGTTTATCACATCGGAGGCAGAGGCAGGAGAGTACTGATTCTAATGGAGAGGCTGAGATCCCGAACGCCTCCATGCATAGACGGCAGAGACAGTGTCGGCAACTAGAGGGACAGACAGCCCACAGGCCACGATCTACAACTTCACGGCAGCAGAGACGCCACCGACCATCCACTCAGAGACGGAGAGACACAATTCGTTCAGCGACAGTGTCTCAACATACCTTACATCACTATTTCATAGGCGGAGAGACATTTATATGATGATAAGGCTCTTTTTGTCTATCATCATTATTTCCTGTTTACCTGTAGTCTTGTTTCTTTGTTCTTTTAGGTGGTAGAGCTTTCATGCTCCCACCGTGCATACTTGACATGTACCTTTTTCAATCCTATGTACCTTAGGGTATTTCATGGACATTAATAAAGATCTTTCTCTCTCTCTCTCTCTCTCTCTCTCTCTCTCTCTCTCTCTCTCTCTCTCTCTCTCTCTCTCTCTCTCTCTCTCTCTCCGTCAGTCTCATCTACCTGTACCAAATCACCTGGGGTTAGACTCGCAACAGCTGCTTCTCATTGGCTTCTTTCGGACTCGAGCACATGCTGATGCTCCGACGATGAGATTCCTATCCCTGTGCCACCACAGAAAAAGCACAAATGTAGTCGCCACTTGCCTCCATTAGGGCCCACCGTACACTCCACTCAGCGGACACTTCACACTTACTTTCACTGATATGTACTTATTCTCCACCTACCCCGGGTTGTGGGCTTATTTGTACTTTTTCTGTAGTTCTTCTGTTAAGACCTGGCCCGAGTTGTGGGCTTATTTCACTTCTGCTTTGTTCTACTTTCATTTGTAGCTAGTTTATAGAAATTTACGTCCACATCCTCCTATGGATGATGCTCCCACTGTTGCTTGTACATATGTTCTTTTTGGTCTTATGCACCCACGAGTGCCCAAAAGACGTTAATAAAGCTTTCTTTCTTTCTCCCTCCCCCATGTGAGTTCATAGGCGGAAGCCATGAGATTACAGGCTTTGGGCCAAGCAGGGTTTCGAGCCCATTACTCTACTATTGATAATATCTTCACACTCCGAGCTTTGATTGAGGAAGCCAAGCACACGAAAGAGAAGGTTTACTGTTGTTTTGTAGACTTCAGGAAAGCCTTTGATTCTGTTCCTCGCTTCGCTCATTTAGAGACTTTGTAACTTGGCTTCTCCACTAACATCCTTTTGGCTGTGACGGCTCTTTATGAGCGAGTTTTGGGGTATTTGCACATCTAGAGCACCACTGGGGTGAAGCAGGGTCGTTCTCTTTCACCTATTCTTCTTGGATTGTATATTGACGAGCTAGAAATAGTCATTTCACAATGCAACAGTTCCGGTTGCAGACTTGGCGACATTCTGATTGCCATTCTTCTTTATGCCGATGATGTGGTATTAGTCGCGACAGTTGGATGGCTTGCATGACTTCTATACCAGATGGGGGCTGGGGGTGAACATTGGGAAGACCAAGGTTATGGTCTTCAACATTTCTTGAGCCTTAGATCTTAGACATGGTTTCTTCATACACATATTCAGGGTTACTTTTTTCTGGTCCTACATTCAATATGCGACAGGCAACTACCGCTTGAATTGGGAAGGGACATGCCTCCCTCGTTCAGCTTGAGCAGTTTTGCTTCCGGAAGTCCATTCGGGATGCTCGGAGTAAGTGTCGACTCTTTGATACCATTGTCACCCCCACCGCTTTATATGTAGCAGAGGCATGGTGTACCGGTCTTGCTTCATCACACTGGGCCAGTACATCAAGATTACATACCACCATGCTAGCTCATATGATTCGAGTGAAGCCTTTTGTCCCGCACTAGATCCTCCTTGCCAAGTTTGTTGTTCCACCTATACAGGTAGGGGCAGCGTTCCAGCTTATTACATATATTCAGAGATTCCAAGCACTTCCAGATGCAGATAGGAGATATTTTGCCCATTTTCTCGACAGATTAAAAAGCAAAATAGTCATCTGTTTTTTTCAAAAAAAACTATTAGTGCTCATTCCACAGTCGTGTCAAGCGTCAGGGGCAGGCCTGCCATGTGGCAACGTCAGATTGGTCAAACAAAGTCCAAGTATCCATTACGCAATGGAAGGCGCCCGGTTCAGCTTTCCAAAAAATTCTAGGCTCGGCCCCTCCTAGCCTCGCCCAAACAATTCTAGAAATCCTTATCGGGCAAAATGGCATGTGCCCGGCTCCGTCCATAGTACATACTATTCCTTAGCCTCTAGTTACTTCCTTCTTTTCTAGGAGGAGATCATGGCATGACCCAAAGCTTGATGATGATGATGCTAATGAGGACGACATACATGCTCACAAAGATCAGAGACAACACACCGTTTATGGCCATGTTGTTGCCCGAGAAGTCAAGACCTCTTACGAGGAGACATCCTAGATGATGTCAGCAGCCACCAGAGCTCCCCCGTGCTGCACCAGCAGGACCTGATAATAGTGTTATCCTTTACTATGCTCCTATATATCTCACCGTAGTTATTTCAATTTCATAGTAGATGTTTCTTTCTTTACTGTTTCGGAGACGTTTCATACGCTCCCACTGTTACCACATACTTGACATGTACTTTTACTAGTCTGATATGCCTTTTGGCATGGAAAATACATTAATTAAACTCTCTCTCTCTCTCTCTCTCTCTCTCTCTCTCTCTCTCTCTCTCTCTCTCTCTCTATATATATATATATATATATATATATATATATATATATATAATCTAAGTTACTTAACCAACTCTCTTGGTTACCAGAGCAGCCAGCCCCAATTAACCTTCCTCCTGCAACTGGGTCTAATCATGCCCACGGCTAGATCAACCCAAATGGTCTCTATAGTGTTTCTTTGCACAGCCAGCCTGTGACTTGCTATATCTTGGCCTATGGCCCTAACCCCAAACGAAAGCTGTCGCTACTCCCGTGGGCTCGCAACCTTGTCACAATCCTGCTGACCACTATTGCTCTTCACATCCTCGTGTTCAAACAAAAAAAGCCTCATAGTATCTAATGCATAACTAATCTCAAGAATTGTAAGTAATTGTAGACCAAAAAGGCTGAACTTGGCAAAGGCAGCATACAAACGTGTATGTCACCTGTATGCCTGATACAGAGTTGCAGCGGATCGCAATCCGCTGCAAAAACGTTCTGGGTCGCGCCATCCAGAACGTTAGCGATCCGCGTCCCAAATCGTGAAATTTTTTTTTTTTTCGGAAAGACTAATGGCCAATTTTTTTGTTGATAGTTTAATACTAAGTTCTAACTAAACTCGGATGATGGACATGATGGAAGGATTACAATCCAAGATTGGAGTTGAAACAACTATAAACTGTTACAATGGCATATGAAAGAAGATTAGAGACTCCCGACACAGAGAACTCACACACACACACGACCGTTCGAAGGGATGCTTATGCTTATGCTTGTGAGATGGGCGCTTATGCTTCATAATTGTTGTCGGTTTGCTGCCATTTAATACGGTTCCATGTGATTTCATTTCACATAATGCAGAAATAGAGATGTTCAATAAAGAATCACTTAATGGCCCAAATTTGGACCGCAGTCCTTGGAACTCCGAGCAATAAGTGAATTGCTCTTGAAAACACCTTTAATCTGATACCCATATTGGCACCCCAAAAAAAAAAATGTGTTCCAGGAAACCCTAATTGGATTTCCCAGATCATGTTCTGGATCGCGTTCCGAAACACGTTCCGGATCGCGTTCCGGAACGGAACCTGCAACTCTGGCCTGATAATTCTGTGCTCTTTAGCAAGGCCAGTACAGGGAAGGGTAACCATATTGGCCCCCAATGCATCTTATGGATAATGCAAATGATGTGATCAGTCTGCATGTAAAACTAGCAGTTTTACTTCTATTCTTGCTACATTTCCATAAGTGGTAGTCAAGGATTAATTAAGAGTTGTGTTTCATCTAAAGCAACTTCTTGAGGCCCTGGCATCATAAGCCCCTAACAGAACATCATGCAAATGCCTCCACCGGAAATCAGCTCCAATAAAAGAATCAATGATACCCTTGCTTTATGAAGTTGTATAAATAAACAGCAAGACAATGCGTAAACGAGTTTCTTTTATTCACAAAAGCATCATATCATCAGATACGTGCTCTTTCTCGGACAGTGACTTGGAAATTTGTCACTGAAACCCAGCACTCAAAAGTTCTGACCATCATCCACAACAGGAGAAGAAATATATGGTTGTGCCTGGAGGAAAATAGTAAGCTATATATAACTTATGATGGCAAGAACTCTTTTATCCGCCAATATTCTTTGAGCTACTACTGTCCAGCTATCACAAGAATGAACTACACAGAAAGTTATATAACTGCAAGAATTTCTGTTTCACATGATATCTTTTTGAAGTTAGATTGAATAGTTGTTGCGAATTACTCGAGAAAGATAGAAAAAGCTCAACTCGTGACATGATATTTGTTCCTGTTCAGTTTCCTAGAAGGATTGCTTCTTGAATAAGAAACAAAGGCAAACTTTTTAAAGATAACATCAGCAAAGGTGAACATAGGAGATTTGTTGACACTATATTCAAGGTAATAACCAGCAGGATTCATAAAATTGGCCTATGGATTAGTTACTATGGACATGAAGATCTTCTCAAGGAATGGTGGACTCTAGAATATTGAACAGAATATCAACGACAAAAAAGGTACTGTCAATTCAATAGCAAATTGCAGATTTTTTTTGGCAAATCATGCCCTGCTAGCCACCTCCACTTCAACTGACTCCAGAAACCAGTTTCTCAAAAAGAATTAGCATTGGACTGAAAGGAATCCATCCTTGCCAAAGAATCACAAGACTGGTGCATTTTTTCCTTGCAGTTGAAATATGATTAAGTGATCCCGTGAACTATGAAGAAAACAATATATACAATGGAGGGTTAACATAAACACAAAACAATGATTTTCTCTCTGACCAGCCAAAATGCAGATTGCGAGGAGCTAAAACTTTTCGCAATGTGCCAAAAGAACTAGTATGGTTGATATTACTATCAAAAAGGCACCTGGATGGTGGTCATATAATACTTGTTGAATCAAAGCAAAGGAATGGCTTATTGCCAATGGTTCCTTATTAGGCTCCTCCATATCTACAATAGAAACATAATATCCACATCCGAGTCAGCTCACTGCTAAAATTTTTATGTTTTTCTAATGATGAAGGGCTAGAACTCAAAATTGAAAGGGCAGATATTTGTCCCAAATATTCATACTGCTTTTCTTTCTACTTCACTAAGCTTAAAAGTGAATTCTTAAGGATTATCTTTTAGTTACTATATAACTTGCAATATTTCTTGATATTTGCCGAAATCTTTAAAAAAACAACAACTATTCCTGAATGCACTAATTTATGTTTATTAATAAATTCCTAAAAAAGGGCCACCGAAAAGATTTTCATCCCTCAACGTGTCCCTGACCATGTGTGAAAGAGCCTGAGTGATTATATGATATGTTCTTTTATATAAGCCTTGAGTTGTGCAAGATTTCAAAATGTCACGTGAGTTGACCTGCTTATCTTTATCTTTCTAAGCTGATATGGCTGATCAGCTTTCCTTATCCAGTTTGCTCTGAGCTACTAGCGGTCCCTCATCACAAAAGCTAATGACAAGAAATACGGAACTATGATTCAAATCGACAAACTTGAATGTAATTAGCTAATGGAAGACATCTATGGACGAATAGCCTGAGTCTCAAACAAAACAACATGCAAATGCCTTCACTAGAAGACAGCTCCATTAGAAGAACCTGCCATACTCTTCCTAGCTTTCTTTTTTATAAGCATCCTACCTTGGACTATATGATCTTTCTGAGATATTGACTTGGAAGTTCGCAGCTCCAACCCAGCAGCCAACAGTTCTGACCATGTAGGCTTGACTGCATAGAAAGCTAACCTTAATTATGCTAGAAAATACAGATACATCATTGTGCCTTGCAGAGAAAAGCACTTGAGAGAATTGCCAAAGCAGATTAGTAAAAACTCTTTAATTATGTAGAGCACTTATGAATTAAACAAATAACCAAAGCTTGTGAAATTTTGCAACTTACCATCCTCAGGAAGCTTATTCAAGTCCATAATGATGTCCCTTATGATGTAGTTGAGCCTGCAACAACCTTCTTATATGTTATCCTTCACAGATTTGTCATCTGACAAAGCCGACCTTAAATTACAAATATAGCATAAGGAGCCTTCTACAAGGCCAAATGTTTCATGCAACAATGGTTAGAATTGTTCCTTAGATTAGTATGTCATTTACTTTCGAACTTAGTAAAATCAAGTTGAATAATTTGCTTGATATACGACACAGCCAAGAAAGAAGACGCAACTAGCAGATGGGTAGTGATTGAATTATCTGTCTGCTATCACCAATAAAGATGATGTTAATTGTTAGAGCTCAATCTCAGCACTAGCATCGCCTCGGCATGGCCAGTTACCAAAAAGCCTGAGGCCAAAAATTGTCAAAAACCCGGTGAATTGTGACCGTCATGATCCTAGCAGTCAGTGACAAGATGCTAGCCGACACGTATCTGAGGTGACCAAACAGGTCATAGGTCTTTGGTGAGGCATGGCAGAGGTACCCTATGAGGCACTCAATATTCACAGCTCACAGGTAGCATGCATTGGACTGATCACCCACCAATGGATGCCATGTGCCAGGTGACAGGAATAGCAAATAGCAAGACTCATAGAGGAGGTGCCTACGGTTGGGAGATTCATTCTACACACCGGCCTTCTTAGTTTCACGAGCTTGGAGGGATAGGTTTGTGACCATTGGCATCAAAGCCTCATTCTAGAGAGAGAAAGGCCCATTCTAGACACAATGGAGAAAACATCCATTTTCCTTAGTTTTGTTGAGGGATTTTGAAGGGGAAAGTGGGGGAATTGATGCCCTACGATAGATCATTGGTGGACAAGGAGCTTTCCTGAGAAATTGAGCCCAAAACAGGGATTTTCATATTTGAAATTTAAAAATTGGATTTTGTGGGAAGCGGAAAAATGGCCATAATTTTTTCTATGCATATCAAATAACTATGAGATTTTGATAGAAAGGTATGTTGTTGAGAAATGGAAAGGTATTCATGCCAGACGACGAGCGTGAAGGATCTTCATCGTAAGACACTTCATGAATGCCACGATAAAACCAGTGAGCTTGTAAGAAGACATTACTTATGGCCACGACTGCAATGAGACGTAAGAGTACGTTCAACGTTGCACGACTTGTCAAGTGAACAAGGGCGAGAGAGTAAGTCCTTCGGGCTCGCTACATCCATCTCTATGAATTTTATTGTTGATCTATCTCGGAGCCAATCATTATGTAAGTGGTAGCCAGGTTTTCCCAAATGGCCCATTTCATCAAAATGACCAAGAAGCACAAGTAGTCAAGCTGATTATCCAGAATGTGGTCAGGTTGCATGGCCTTCCAAAGTCCATTGTGTTTGACAAGGATCCCAAGTTTACGGGTAATTTCTAGACAAAGGCGTTTGCCAAGTTGGGAACACAGTTGTGGATCATGTTGAAGTTCCACACCTTGTAGTTAGTGCCATCAAGTCTGCTTGATTCACCCAACAAACTCTCTCCAAGACTATCATGCTAAAATCTTTGCTCAAATAGAAGCTCAACTTGAAAGGAATCAGAAACGAAACAACTTTCAACAACTAGGGTTTCACCCCAAACTAGGGTATGTAGCCACTGTTAGAAATAAATGACTATGCTAAAGTTAATCCATAGGTTATTTTGACCCAAAAGGTTGAGATTTGTGTAACCATGGGTATTTAGTTATTTAGGCCATCTTAAGTTTGTCTTAAGTTCAGTTGGACCCAATTTTGGTCATGTGGTGACTCGTGGGTCCTTAGGGGTCTAATTTTGTTTAGGGGGCCTATCTTGACTTTTGGGGGTGCCCCACATTTAGTAAGTGGTTAAGCTTACGGTTTGTTGGCATTTTGGCCACATCCAGGTAGAGTACTTGTATGCTCATTGTGTATACCACTTTTTTCATTTGCTAAGCACTGCTCTCCATTTTTGGCTTGCATTTCTGCTCTCTCTCTCTCTCTCTCTCCTTGAGGGCACCTATCCTCTTCCCTCATTTGTCTTGTGGAGATTGTTTGATAGTTAGGTCTTGGTGCCTTGGCTCTTGTTTTCCTATATGGTATCAAAGCAACCGGATCTGTGGCAAGCTTGTATGCTGGCGCCCTACCAAAAGAGGAGCTACTCTACGTTGTGATCTAAAAAATTTAGCATCCTGCTGATTTTTCCAAGTGGAGTTTGGATCTTTTTTTGTCTCTTTTCAGGTTGAAGGAGGGCGCCCATCATGGATCATGGAGGAGTAATTTTTGGCGCCCAAAAATCAGCATCTCAAATCTGATTTTTTGCAACCAGTTTTCGGCAAGTCTTGTCTTGAGGAGGGCGCCCAAAAATTTGCTTCTAATTTGCATTTTGGAACCTTCTTACTTTGCTGATTTGACAAGTTTGCAGTTTTGGAGGAGGGCGCCCAAAATTCAGCAAACCCTATTTTGGGTTAGGGCAAATTTGTGGCTGAAAAATTGCAGATTTTCAGCAAGCAATAGGGTGCTTTCAACAGCCCTATTGAAGTGTGTGTTGATTACACTATTTGGCTTCCTAATGGAAGGTACCTTTCCCAATCCAACTGCCTTCTGGAAACATATGCCCGAAGCATATCTTCCATAGACTGGTTTGTTCTCTCTGTCTGACCATCCAATTCAGGATGATCTGACGACCCCAAACTTAAAGTGGTCTCTAATTTCTCAAAGACCGCTTGCCAGAATTTGCTAGTGAACTTTGGATCTCGATCACTAACAATGTCATTCGGCAAACCAAACAACCTGAACAACTTTTCCACGAAAAGCTAAGCAAGTTCAGAAGCTTTGACAGTTTGCTTGGTTGGTATGAACTGCGCCATTTTAGTTAACCTATCAACTATTACCCAAATGGCATCATTTTGCTTCCCCATCCGAGGTAGCCCAACCACAAAGTCCATGAAAATACTTTCCCACTTTCTTTCGCGAGGCATTAACAAACCAGCTGCCTTAAGTCTTTCGGCTTTATTAACTTGGCATTGTGCACACTTGCGAACATATGCCTCCACTTGACTTTTTAAGTTTGGCCAGTAAAAGTTCCTTTTTACTAATTCAAGCGTCCTTTGAGCGCCAGGGTGCCCGGAAAAGTAACCCATTCCTAATGGAATAGTCTCTCTGTATCTTGTCCTGAGGAGAAATCTTGGAATCCTGCATTCCAAGCTCATCACTAGATCTAGAAGAACCTGCCAGGATGTCTAGCCAAATATGACCGAAGTACCTATCGGTCTTACACAAATCTCTTAAGGACAGATACAACTCAGATTGGATCTCAGAAAAGCTTAACTGATTAACCTTTCCAATCTGGCTTAAGGCATCCGCGACACTATTAAAAATACCCTTCTGGTTCCAGGTACTCAATGTCATAATGAAATTCTTGGAGCATCTCTGACCATCTGGCCTTACGACCCCTAAGGTCGACCACATCGTTAATAGACTTTAACGCTTGATGGTCAGTAACTATAGTAGACTGGGAGCCATACAAATAATGTCTCCAAACTTTCAGGGCATGAATAACAGCAGAAAGTTCCTCGTCATAGGTGGAATACCGCCTTTGAGCAAGGTCTAACTTCTTGCTTTCAAAAGCTACCGGTCTACCATCCTGATATAGGACTGCGCCTATAGCATAGTCATTGGCATCCGTTTCAAGTACATACGGCTTGTTAGGATCCACTATGTGTAAAATAGGCGCTGTAGTTACACAGTATTTGAGGTTCTCAAAACTCTGATTCAACTCTTCAGTCCAAGTAACCGGAGGACTGAACTTATTGTGCCGACTAACTCTTTTAGCCCCTCTGAGAACATTCGTCAAGGCTAATGCAATTAATGCATAGTTCAAAATGAATCTATGAAAAAACCCTGTAAAGTGATACTTGAGTTCACTGTGCTCACTCCTAGAATGAAATTTTTTATCAACAAGGAGCACAGGTGCCCCCCAAGGAGATTTACTAGGCCTAACATGCCCCATCTTAAGGTAATTTTGCAGTTGCCTATAGGTGAACTACCAGGAATCAATTTAATACCATGGTCAACACCCCCAGAGGGAAGAAGACCCTCAGGAAGCTGCTCAGAAAACACATCGTTAAATTCTTGCCTAAGTTTCCTAAAAATTTCACCTTCTGGTGAGTTTTCTTACTTTAGGTTATTAGACATTAGTTCCATTTGGAGATTGTCAAATTACAAACTACGTTCTTCATGGTAAGTAAAATCTTTTAACCAGCATAAATAAGAACTACAATCAACAACATCCATACATTTAACAGTTTCCAAAGCAGAAAGCATATACAAAGTAGAAATATCAACATTTCCATTCAATTCTATGAGTGAGTCGTTATGTAAGAACGACAAACTGTGAGTTACATAGTTTTTCTTCATAGACTCGTTCCTCTCATAGAACCACTCCTTACCAAGTATAACATCTACCCTATCTAGATTCATAATATGAAAGTCTAATTTATCCTTATAGGCTTGAATCTCTATTGGTAGACATGGGACTATCCGGTCCCAAACTTGGCTTTATGCTCCAGTTGCCAGCTTCACTGTGTATAGGTGGTCACTTTGCCTTGTTTCCACCTTTAGCTTCTGCAACAAATTAGCATTAATAAAATTATGTGTGGAACCATCGTCAAATAAAACAGTTACGGCTTGACCACCCACAACCCCCTTCATCCGAATGAGGTCATGAGGGCCAAAAACAACCGTATTAAAACAACAATGCTCACACACAGAATTACCAGCAAAGGAAAGATCTACACTAGATATGCTAGAGTTACCTGGCGTCTTAAAAGATGCCCCTTTACTTTCCGTTTCTTTGGACATTCCTTCACGACATGACCTGGTTCCATGCAATTGAAGCACAAATTGTCGCTTCTGGCTTTCATGAAGGTTTCCTGGTCCAAGGTAGATCTTTTCTTCGATTTCCCTGAACCTGAAGCCCCATCCTTGGCCTTGTCTTTCGATTTCTTTGGAAAGAAAGGCTTCTTACCTTTTACGTCGAGCAAGACACCAATCTCAGGCTTAGCCATCATACGAGTATCATCGTAGATTCTGGCAAAGCGAACAGCATCCTCGAGGGTAAGAGGCTGGTTCCTCCTGACCTCTAGCTGGTAGTCTCTTGGCAACCCCAGTATAAAATGCAACTATGCTAGCAAAGGATCTAATCTAGTTGCAAAACGAGAATAGACCTCCTAAAACTCTTGTAAATACTGCTCCAGGGGCCGGTTCCCCATATGGATCGTTGCATACTGACTGGTAAAATTCAAAATCATCAAGAATAGGAAGGAAGGCCGCCTTAAGCCTTACAAAAATCCTCCCAATTCCTAGGAACTTCGGGCCTACCCCTTATATCTTGCCACCAGGTAAATGCTTTACCTCACAGGTACATGACGGCGAGATTGATCTTGTTGTCCTCGGATGAATCGTGCATGGAAAAGTGCGAATTCCATCGATCCAGCCATTGCAGGACCGCCTCCAAGGTTCTATCCTTCTTTTCCCCAGCAAAAACTTCAGGAGTGAACAAGGGTTGATGCACCAATTGCCTTAGCTGCGTCGATTCCTTGAGATCCTGCTGATCCCGACTGTGCCTAGCTTGCATATCAACAATCTGTTGTTGTGTTAATGGCCAGCATCAAGGCATCAGGGTCTAAGACAGAGGTAGATACTATAGCCTCTCTAGCAAGGGACATGGGCTGTGTGGTAGGAGTAGGCTCCATTTTTACAAGAAGAAGAGAGGTGAATTAAGAAGAGATGATAGAAGAGAATTAAAAGCTACTCAAGGAAGGTAGATACAAGACTACTCTTGCTGTCTCTTCACAAACCAAATGGTATTGTCCATGGTTGCCAAGAGGAATCAGAGAGAGCAAAGAGAAGGATGCACCACCACCTCCACCTCTTTTCACAAAAAACAGATGCATGGAAGAGGCATGCCTCCCTCTCCATGCCATCCTATTACCTGCCAAGTGGCTTTGCCTTGCCACCTAGCTTCCACCTCAGCTTATTGGCCAACTCCTGGCAACCTGCCAGGTGGCCTACAGCCCCCTCTCCCCTTTCATTTATCTTATTTTTTTCAAATTGTCCATCGCTGGCAGACAAGGACAGGAGGAAGACAAACAAGTTAATATTTTCAGGGAGGGCCCCGATTTCACCAACAAGGGATCTGAAGGGCATCACTTCAACAGGGCGCTACCAGCTGCCACCTCACATGGCCCAAAAGATGCCACGTGGCAATTTACCAACCAGATTTTGGTCACCCCCGCTGGACAGACAGCGATAGAAAATTCCAAATTTTAGTTATTTGTTGAGGATCATCGCGACCAAAAATCCACATATTTCTGAGCGGATTTCCAATAGGAAGGACAGGCACCTGTCCTACTCTGGACAGTGCCACCTGGCAAGGCTTCCATGGGCCCCATACTGTTTTTTCCTTCAATTTTGGGTAAAAAACAGCGGAAGGCAAAACCCTAAGGAGTGCATAGAAAATGCGTTTCAAATCCAATTCAAAAACCGTCATAAGCAACATAAATTACAAGAGAGTATACGGATCAACGCACCTGCTTTCAGCATGCAGTGGCTCTGATACCATATGTTACAATCTCTAATTACTGCAAACCTCCAGGTGCCGGTTAACCACAAGAGACCGAACGATTCACGTTCCACCCCGCCGTAGGACCTAATCCGGGTCCACCCACTGTGCCCTGGCATGTGACTGTATCAAGCTGGATCCGACCTCCCTCCTAGACGGCGTCCCATACCACCGCCTAGGCTCTCAGCCATCTCCTGCCTCACGCTAGCAAACATCCTGGCCGTGCACACGCTCTCCATCCACCTCCTCCTAGGTAGATAGAATGGATGGCAAATGAGTCCTCCTCCCCTTGTATACCTCGAAGGAGAGAGACTCCAAGCCATGTGCACACTTAGATCATGACACGTGGCAACTATGCAGGTTCGTGAGTCACCGGTCAAGTCTACAGGCCCAATCATCATCCAGTCTCAAGTTTGGGTTTGGGACCCAAGGGAGTTGGGTCCCTAACAAAGGGGCTGGAATTCCTCAAATTTGTAATGCAAGGGATGCAAGGGATGCAATGGAAGTCAGTGGGAGAGACAGTAAGTGATAGGAGTATCGTTCCCATAGTATTGAATAGTTTATTATTTAACTATCAAGACTATGTGATGTCCCTATTTGCTAGGGAGAAGGAAGAATCTTTCTAAAAGGGAAGATAATCCAAAAAATGCATTGCACAAGCCCTATAGTTTGGAATTGAAATTGAAATATTAAGATTATAGGTAATACCTAAGGAAGCGGGGGCTGGACACGGACGCGCATCCACGTCCGGACGCGGATGCCTCAGGGGCGCGTCTGGGGGTGGACGCGTCCGGCATTTTCCAATTTTTTTTTTTTAAAAAAATACAGGCCCCTCCTCTCACTGTCCCACATCTCCAAAACGAAATAAAAACAATTTTCCTCTCCCTACCCCCCCCCCCCCGGAATTAATTATCAGAGGGTGTCTGGCACCCACCTGCCCCCTCTTGTTAAAAAAAGGAAAAAGGTACCCAAAAAAATTTGCAACAAACCTAACCACTGCCCATGCCTCCCATAACTGAGATACCACAAAATCGTGCATGAAAGAGCAAACAATTCATATTTTTTAAGTCCAGAGAGCATTGTCTCGTGCTCTAGCTATCTCTGTCTCTCTTACGGATCTATATTATACTATTATATAAATACAGGTCAACCCCGAATGAACTTCAACAACTTACTAATTACTTACGCTCCACAGTGTCATTCAACACAGGGAAGTACAAGACCTACACAGTACTATGGCCTATATGATGAGATAGGTTTAGGGTTTTGGGATGAACTCCAACAGCAACACTGAAAGGAAACAAGAATTCTGTCATTGCTGCAGCAGAATAGAATGGGATGATCGGATCGCAGGATGAGATTTTTTGAGAGCATAAGGTCCTTGTGCTTTTGAGTCATAGTTGCACTGAGTTTCTGAAACGCGTTTCGGAAATTTTTGAAAAAATTCCAGAAACGTTTTTTTTTAATTTTTTTTTTGGGCAATATGGATATCAGGTGCATTCTGCAGAGCCTTTTTCCTTTCCACAACTTGGACAAATGTGAGATCTTCATCTAGGAATATCTTGGTATGTTTTAGCTTATGTCTCTGACGTAGTACCTCACGCCTAGACTCCAACGAAGTGAAGCATAGGACAAGAGTGCTAGCATCTTTCTTGGTACGCCAAGCTGAGTCCAAACCATTGTCATGGTGCTGCAGATTAGTTTCCAAAAACTCCTTGGCTTCCTTAAGAGCATCCTGGGAGTCCGAGACGCCTCTAACACGAACATTAAGAGCCTTTTACTCTCGCAACCGACTCTCCGTAAGTGTAGCAGAGATGAAGGAAACTGGAGCATCCGCTTTTCTTGGACCTTTGAGAACCTCTGCCCAAGACTGGACAGTCGTATGGTGCTGCTCCACTTTGTTTTCGAGTTGTTGGATCGTATTTGAAGTAGCTGCTTGGGAGGATGTTGCACATTTGATGGTCGTGATTTCTCGTCTGAGTTCTTCAATTGATGCATCTGTCTGTTGAAGGTGTGATTGCACGGATAAAATCAATTCTCGATGGGAGTCCATCTCCTTTCGGTGGTTGGCAAGAAGCTGGAATAGTCTTACACTATCTGCACTTAGTGCAAAGACTATTGAAGAGAGTGATGGAGGAATTGAATGCTGATCGTAATTGGGGGCTAAAGGGAGAGCAATATTGGGTTCATTAAGATCCAAAATAGGGTTTGAAGGGGAGAGAGGTATGGCTATAGGAAGATCTGGGGTGGAGGTAGGAGGAAAATCCACAGGCATCCCTGTTGGCTGCTCAGGCAACGATACTGTCTCAGCTGTATGTGCAAGCAGAGGTGTGTGGGGAGAGAGCCGAAGGCCTCCCTTGGTGTTCCCTTTCTTGGCCATTTTGGAATGCAAGGATCAGTGCGTGGAGGCTAACCTGAATCCAGAAGCAGCAGTAGGTCGTCATAAATCTGTGGCAGACCTGGAACGATGACTGTTGGGCGTCAGAGCATCATCCTGAGCTGAAGCTAGGCCACGGGCTGGGGCACCATCACCATCGCGAGAGGAGCCATCGCGCGAGAGAGAGAGAGAGAGAGAGAGAGAGAGAGAGAGAGAGAGAGAGAGAGAGAGAGAGAGAGAGAGAGAGAGAGAGAGAGAGTGAGTTTGTTGTTTGAGGAAAGTTCAGTGCTACACTTTCCAGACTCCAATGTGATACAGCCATTCCAAAGATGATAGTGGGCTACTGGGAGACGACGTATTGCAGCTAGGGTTTAAGGTTTAGGGTCCAGTGACGAAGTTGTAGCATAAGTAATTAGTAAGCTGTTGAAGTTCATCTGGGGAGAAACCGATCTCATCCTATAAGACATGGCAATGTGTAGGTTTAGGTTTTAGGGTTTGTAGCATAAGTAATTAGTAAGCTGTTGAAGTTCGTCCGGGGAGAAACCGATCTCATCCTATAAGACATAGTAGTGTGTAGGTTTAGGGTTTAGGCTTAGAGAGGCAGGATAGTAAACATCATAGGAAAAATTTATCCAAGAAAATAGCTTTGTATCTAGCACCCTTCTGAAAGCTCTTCAACATCCTTGAACATAGTACGTTGGGTCGCAACATATTTCTCAGCTTCAAGCCATTCTGCTTAGTCTAGCTCCGCTTTTTCTTGGTACTCCAAGACCTTCACTTCCTAGTCAGGAAAATCCACCGATTGGAAATCAATGGGTGTTGTCTCTGAAATCACCCTAAAATCGTTTGACCTAGATTGGAAGGAGCAATTAATGACTTTCCAGATAAAATTTGTAGAGTTTGTGTTGTTGTAATGAGCAGTTCTTTCACCAATCAGAATGAAAAAAAAAAGCTCACTTGTGTATGTACCTTTTTCATGGAGAAGTAGAACCTCAATTCTCAAGAAAGCTTCAGCAGTAGAACATTTTTGTTTGCATGTACTTATGTTCTGGAAGTGGAGTCACAACTGGAGGCAGAAAATGTGAATCTGGTTGACCTGCACCTTGGATAACGAACTGTGCAAAATGACAATGCCCTAACCCTAAACCTTGGATAACGGTCCTTGGACAAAGGAGGCTTTGTTAGCTAGGATAAAGGAGAAGTTCCAGTAAACTTGCTTGGTTTTTGTGACTTCACAAATTTTTTTAAACTTATGCTCGTAAAGCATAAGGCACTTGGATTACCTGAGAAGACATGTACAAATAACAGAATGAAGCTAGAGGCCTCATTGACGGGGATATGTATTGATTCCTGCTGTCCTTAGATTGGTTTGTCGTATGAGTAAAGTAAATTTGGAGGATTCCTGCTGTGGCACGACATGCAATTTCCCGAGCATTTAGAATTGGTCAAAAGCATAGTTGCATAGAATCGCGTTTCTGGGAGGAGACGTTTCGAAAACCGCGTTTCTGAGAAATGCGTTTCTCCTCCCAGAATCGCAAATTTTATTTTTATTTTTTTCTGGAAAAATAGCTTATGGCTGAAACTTTTTTAGGGGATCAATGGTCAAACGAGCATTTTGCCTCTCAGAAGTGCAGTAGATGGGGCACAAACAGATCTTATTTTCAATAGCTATTTGGTTGTTATTTGCTCTGGTTTTCAATAAATGCTCAGGGGGTTCGGGGGGAGGTAGCCCCTCGGTGGGGGGTTTGGGGGGGCAACGCCCCCCAACGGCAGGGTCCGGGGGCTTCCGGTAGACCCCGGCCCTGACAGTAAGGCCTCTTCATGACTTGGCCTTCCACTCCCTGAGCGAAAACACACTTACTGGGACCATCTGTGATCGTAACAAACATGCTAGAGGTTAGTTTTGAATTTTTATCCTTGACAAAACCCAACATGGATAAATGCACCTGAACTGGACCATCTTGCACCCGAAACAGTCGGCAAATTACAGAGTAATTATGCTCTTAAATAGAGCTTTCAACATATAGAGACGGCAATATTCGTTTTGTTGAAGCTAAACCTTTAGTTGAAACTAAATAGACAATTGTCATAATGATATCTGAGATTGATCAGAGTTAGAGTCAGAGTTAGAGAATTGAAGAGATGTCCAGTTGAACCTGTAAATGGTCTACGTACCATACAATCCTGGCCATTTATCTCTTCTTAGTTAAATTTGTTTACTGTTGGTAATTGACGGCATCGATCCGTCTCGTTTCCATTTCTTTTGATGTATTGTTTGGTCTTATATGCCATATGGCATGAAAAAGACGTTAATAAAGCTTTGTTCTTTCTTCTTCTTCTTCTTCTTCTTCTTCTTCTCTCTCTCTCTCTCTCTCTCTCTCTCTCTCTCTCTCTCTCTCTCTCTCTCTCTCTCTCTCTCTCTCTCTCTCTCTCTCTCTCTCTCTCCCTAAACCAAATCTGCCTCTCTGTTTTTCTCTCTCTCTCTCCCCCTCTCTCTCCCTCCCTAAACCAAATAGTATCTCTCTTTCTCTCTCCCTAAACCATAGCTCTCTCTCTCTCTCTCTCTCTCTCTCTCTCTCTCTCTCTCTCTCTCTCTCTCTCTCTCTCTCTCGTGCGCGCGCGCGCATTTTAGAATTTTAGGGGCTAAACTTTTTTTTTTTAAAATATGCGTCCGGGTTCTGGGCGCGCCAGCTGGACGCGTCCAGCGTCCAGAAAATAATAATAAAAAAAATGGACGCGTCCGACCCCGCATCCGGGTCCGGGCGCCGGACGCAGACGCCAAAAGGCCGCGTCCTCCCCGGACCCTCATGTCTGATACATATCAATGATCATTATTATTTTTTCTCATTGTAGATTGTGAATTGTGGCTTATTGGCAAGGGATTCCTTAGCACAGCACAGTCGAATAAATAGGTGGCACAAATTTCAATTCGATGCAGTTTCTACTTGTGCAACCTCCCCATTTCATGTAGCTATATCCCTTGCATGGAGGCAAATAATGAGAGGCATGTTTCCAAGATCGGTTCTAAGTGGGAGGGGGCTACCATGGAGCAGTTGAGGACAAGGGAGCTGGTTGCAGAGCGAGACTTTGTGAATTGGGCACTAGAGCCAAAGTCGCATTCTAACGATTCAAATGTATCAAACGCCCGTGATTGAAACGCGTTTGAAAGCATAAAAGTAGTTGAATAAGCATGTTAAACAGATAAAAGCTTATCAATCCTTAGAAGTGGCCTGAAAACCCATTTTTTCTGTACACACTGCTTGTAGCACCTAAACCAAGCTTCAAAACTTTGATCTCATGCTTCCACTCACTCAAGCATAGTAAAAAACCCACACTTGCAAGAAATATTGGCAAAAGATGGAGAGCACAAACATGTTAAGGAGAGGAGGGTGTATTCTTCTCCACAAGTTAGGATTAAAAAAGGCTGGCTTGAGTTGTACGTAGGTCGTCTTTTACAAAAATGGACCCTAAAAATTTCTTAAATAAAGTCATTGGCCATTTGGGCAGCTTTTGGGGAGCTAGGGAACCCAAAGCTTGAAAAGCCTACGTTTCAAAAATGAGATTATGAAACAAATTTGAATCATCAAAACCGAGTTTGAATCAGCATTCAAACGCGTTTGAATGCAACTAGAGCCTATCAGGAAGTTATGGATCATATATACCCTAAACTTGCTATTCTAGAAATTTAAGTTGGAAGTTTAACTTTAGATTTCGCTTTCAATAGGCTAATTCGCTAAATAGCAAGTGCCAGGCTCAATGCTCATTGTTTATTTCGTATTTATTATTGACTCGTGATTGAGTCTTGACAATTGTCATTGACTCATAACTCATTTGTGCCTTGTGTGCTCCATCGCGCGTTTGAATGCAACTAGAGCCTATCAGGAAGTTATGGATCATATATACCCTAAACTTGCTATTCTAGAAATTTAAGTTGGAAGTTTAACTTTAGATTTCGCTTTCAATAGGCTAATTCGCTAAATAGCAAGTGCCAAGCTCAATGCTCATTGTTTATTTCGTATTTATTATTGACTCGTGATTGAGTCTTGACAATTGTCATTGACTCATAACTCATTTGTGTCTTGTGTGCTCCATCATAAATCCAAAATAGGTCTTAGGTATGGGTGCTCCATCATATTAGACGGATGGACTGAATTGAGTACTTTGTTGTGACAACCTTGTAATTACTAGCACAAATGGTAGTTTCAACAATAGACTCAAAGAGGCCATTGATTTAAGGAAAGTCTCTCAACTACATGCACCAATTGTTATTGACGATGCTTGTAAAATACTCTTCATAGATAGTTACTATATCAAAGATCAATCATCGATTTTTAGTGTTTGTCATCCTATGTAGAGTCAGTGTATGTAGACCACAAATGGCCAATCATGATATAATCTCACATAGATAGTAGAGTGATAAGTATATTGCTAATCGACAAAACAATAATATATGTTGTGAGTTTTATGTTTTTTACTACGGCCATAACCACTACGAGATTGGACATACCATTTGAAGTTGGGCTTGAGAGCCAATCTATGAGTATACCTACGAAGAAAACATTAGAAGGTGACTATATGAATGAATATTGAGACACATTAAACGTACTTGTAACCTTGCAATTGAACGTAAAACTGATTATTAAATTCAAAAGGGTATACAAATGCTTATTGAAAGAGAGATGAGGATGAAGAAAATCTACCACTAGACGTTTATACTTGGAATAACTGTTATGTCATGGTGCAACGTGCAATGGAACTTTTTTCCACAAAAGCAAAAGGTAGAGCAATAACAGATTCAACATGCGGAGTCATTTGAGGAATACATACAACTTCAGTTACCGCAATATTGCATTGTTGGTGCCATTTCGCTTGAGTTGAACGTCTTCTAGCAATCTTCTTGACCAAACCCAAGTCCATCACGTCAAATTATTTTGAAAGATCCTTCTTCACTTTCACGATAAATTCAAATGAGGTTGGCTTAGTTGGCTATCTTGGCATCCAAAGTTTCTTTGGTCCCAAGTTCAAGCCCCCTTGGAAAGCAAGATGCACTTTCATGATTAAGCTTTTGATACTCCATATCTAAGCAAGCGGATGGTGGATGCGGACGCGTGTCCAGACACGGACGCGCCAGGGGCGCGTCCGGGGGTGGACGCGTCCACCCTGTTTTTTTTTAGTGTTAATTAGGGTTAAAAAATAAATATATAAATTTAAAAAAAATGGACGCGTCCGACCCCACGTCCGGGGGTCGGCCCCGCGTCTGGGGGTCGGACGCGTCCGAGGCCGGACGCCGACGTAAATTGCCCACATTCACCCTGGACCCTCATGTCTGCTCCATATAATGACTAGCTTGTGAAATATAATCCCACAATGATTAAATCCTCTTTCTTTAACACATAAGTTTGTGTCTTATTTGCTTCTCAAACTTGATTTTTTAGAGTACTCATCATCACAACTTTGGCACTCCCTTCTCACGTACTTCAAACCATGGATAGCTCCCTTACACCAGCTTCCTTAAGCCTATACACAAGGTGTTATTTACCTACTTCATAGCCCCGGATTGGTATATGCACCTCTCCCCAACAAATTCTCAAAAGACGATACCAATGCCAACATTGTCTTTATAGAGGTCATTCTTGCAAAATGGAGCAAATGTTTCGTCATAATCCATACCTCTTGCTGTGCATGCCCCTTTGCAACTATTTGTGCTTAATGTTTAATGCATGTCAACAAGAACTTTTATCCTATACACCAATTTACATCCGATTGATTGTTCATCTTCCAATAAATTCATGAGCTCTTCCAATAATTTCATGAGCTCCCATTTGTCATTCTTCATGATCGAGTTGTATTGTCCTTGCATGGCTGTTGCCAAGCTTCATCCTTAGGACATTCTTCACATAAGCATATCCATGATCGTAATTATAAGAGCAAAATTGCTCATCTCTTTCTTATCAATGTTGTTGCCTTAGTAATCTTCTTGCTCCTTGTTCAATGCTCTCTCCTATGATTTTGGAGAAAATGTTAGGGTCCATGTACTCCATGGTGTTGGGATAATATTTCATTCCTTTGAATCAAAAATTATCCACATACAATCTATAAGACTTCTTGTCACTATAGCCCAAAAATATAAACTTTGCTGGTTTGACGTCCAACTTTTGTTCTTTGTCCTTGGGAAAATGATCACATGTCTTGCACCCAAAAAGTCTACATGATATGGATCCAAAACATAATTTGGCTTGAAGAAAGTAGCACCTCCTTGATTTTTCGATATGAAGACCAGATTCACAGCATAGCTCTCACAAGTATTCTTTTATTTTGATCTTTTATTGCCATTTAAGCCTCTTATCTAGTACACAAGAGTCTGAACACATAAACTTTTTACATTTTAGTTTCATTTATTTGATACATTATTCAGATATGCAAAACTCTTTTGACTCGTACGAAAATTTTCACAAAAAGCAAAATGCAAGAACATAAGCAAGCTTATCACACGCTGCGAAAGCTGAAAAGCATATGAAAACCGATCAATAATACTCAAGACACATACAAATGTATATACATTACCGAATCATTGAAGCATTATTGGAAGACGTATCGAACTTCCCATGCATGCAGGCAGCATTTCAAAAGCGGATTGGATTGACACGAAGCAAAAACACGATATAATAAGAACATAAGTGCAGCACCACAAACCTTTTGCTGATGCTGCTATGGCGTTCAGCAACCGCCAAGAAGATCGCCTTGTCGCACCTACCCCGCCTTCCCTTCTCTCGCTCACGTTCAAAATGCCTCTCTCTCTCTCGCTCTCTCTCTTTTCGGTCTCGCGTATTATCAAGGAAGAGCGGGCGTTAGAAAGGGTGGGTGGCCATGGTCACTTCCCATGCAAACGCGGTCAGTTAAAGTTTCACGGCGTGTGACCAGTTTAACGTAGGCCTTTAATGACGCCTACGGCGGTGGGCCATGGCCCAGTTTTTTTTTTTGGGTCATAGCCTATAGGTAGCACGGTGGTGCTAAGCACTTGATTATTCATCATTGCAACATAAAATACTAAACAGTGGCCAATTGAAAAATAGTCGGGTTCAGTGTTGAAATTTGACGCGGTCGTGCTTTTCAAAAGTTAACTTGAACATATTTGATAGGCCCTCCCAATCTTGAGCCATCAACACTAAAGTGCATAATTTGTCTAAAATCGTTACTTTAACATATTACAACTTAGGAAAATAGTGGGGTTTATTGTTAAAATTTGACGCCAGTTATGTCCTTCAAATATTAACTTGGACATATTTGATGGGCCCTTGCAAATTTGGGCAATCAACACTAAAGTGCATACTTTGTCTAAAATCGACACATTTGACGAGCTACAATTTATTTTAGATGTCATTTAAGTTGTGATAAGTGCATCATACATCCTTCAAACTTAGAAAATTTAAAATTGAGATTTATAATCTTCAAATGTTAAAGACTTATCGCTTTAGCACCGGGCATTTTAAGACATTTGCGAAGTTAACTTTTTAATTAGATTTATCCATCTTCCATAAATAACTCCAACTTTTCAACTTAGAGTTTTAAAATTAGCCTTAGTGTGTCTTGTGGTTTCGATTTCATGGTTGAAAGATCTTGTAGGCCAATGGCCATGATCCATCTATTTTCTAGGCTAAAGCCTCAATCTTGTTTAATAAAAGTTTTGCTTGAAATTTAATATGAGAAATGTAGAATCTCATACTTTTTCTACTTAGAATTTGATATCCAAAAGTTTAAATAAAATGAAATTTGAAGGGCAACTTCCATGTAAGGATGTTACAACATTTTGAAACGCACCATGGAAATAAAGCACGATGGGCAACCCTAAACATCAAATTTTAACATTGCTGGGGATTGGAACTTGGGATGGGCCAGCGCTCATAAAACCCTTTCTTATAGTGTTTAAAGCTTCTTGGTTTTTTGAGGACGATTACTCATAACATGGTTCATATATGCCTACATGATGCCAGTTTTTGAGAAATAATGCCGATTTTATTCCTATGTTTTGTCGATTTTTTCAGGCACTAGAGTGGGCTCTCGAATGTCTAGTTACCTTGGGGAACACCACTTGGTGCTAGAGAGAGATTTATATCCTATGTGTTGATAAACATGTTCCTCATGGTGACCAAGAGTGCAAGAAAGGCCTCACTCGCTTGAACCACTGGCCCTTGTAGACAGTGCTAGAGCATTTAGATCGGGCATGTTGCCAATGTGCCATGTGGCATGTGGCCTACGCCTGCGCTGCTACTTTGAAGACATGTTGGGGCTGCTTAGGAATGAGATGGTCACAGTTTACAAATATAGATTTTTAGCGAGCATGAATAAGTGAGCTCCATCTGAGCATGGAAAGGTGAGCCTTATTTTGCATAACTCATGTGTGAGCGAGCATTTATGGACTTTTTCAAGACATATGACTCTTATTTAGCGCAATATTCTAGAAATGTAAAAAACAAGATTTTTACTAGCATGGACCCAAAAAAGGTGAAATTTATCTCTCACGCATAATGGCTTTGCAATTGGTTTCTTACCAAAATATTGCAATAATACTCTACTTTTAGCATTCAAATAAATAAATGCAACACACATTTCATGTATAGAGGTGCAATTTTCAATCATAAGAGTAGATCAATTTAGTACTTTTAGAAAAGTATATGTTGGCACTATTAAACATCAATGAATTACAGTCTTATCAATAGACTTTAATGCCAACTAAAGAAGATGTTGTCATAATAGTCGTATAGGAGATAGAACCCACAAGACCTTAACATTTGACATCACAAGCTGGTATATGTACATGCTATCATTTTGATCTAATCCAAATACTCACATGTAAATATAATACATATGTTTACAAGCCAAAAAAAAACTTTCCCCTCTAGTGGCAAATCTAGGTACGTAAATTTGGGCATGTGTAAGAGGGGCTTGTACTTATGATGACTCTATATGTAAGTCTCTTGATTCTTGAGTGAGCTACCTCTATCTTAGAAATTTTCTGCTCTTTTGTTCTCACTATGTTGACACTACCTTCACGATCATGATGGCAGCCGACTCTATTTTCTTTAAAGCCTCCCTTGATACATGTGGCCTTTATCGCCCATATCGAGTTTACTTTTTAGTTTCAGGCAATGTTGTTGGAACTTCCATCTAAGTTTTCAAATGAAATCCTGCTAGAATACGATTCTCAACCTCTGAGAAGCTCACCGAAGCAACCAAACGCTCAATGATCGGCCTATCCGAAGCGAACTACCATATGCATTGGTTGGTAAGCCAGTATCAAATGCTTGAGAATAAGGTCCAGCACCAAGACCAAGAAATTACGCATCATCAGAGGCTGGCCAAAGAGAAATTAGGTGTGATGCAGTGGCTACGGGCCAACTTGAGCCATTTTAGGGATTGCTTGAATGCTGAGATAGGGATTCCATGTGTGTTGAAGATTGTCATTACACAAGTACATGAATTGTCATTTCTTCCATGTGTTGTATTGTAACATGCCAAAGAAACAAGGTGTGGGTTCGTCTTTTTCCCCTCCAAACATTTTTTGTTCACATCTCTCTTCTCCTTCTAGCCACCACATACATCTGACTTTGCTTCTAGGTGATAATCTTTTGATGGCCCACAATGCGTCATTCATATTTCTCTCAACAACTCGCATATCAATATTTATGGCTCTTTCTCCATAGTCACACTGCTACGTTCACCGTTGACTTTGTATGTTGGTGTGTGTGGTGTACTCGGGTCTATGACTATCAAAATCATTCATAGTCTTCACATTTCTTGATCTCCTTTTTGTTCTAAAAGTTGTAATTTTGCCATGCATTTGTGGATTTTCTTGAATGTTTGTCTCTGTCATAGCATTTTGCACCACACGATTAACAAACTTAGGTTGGAATGATGAGCCCACCTACAAAACACTCGATCAATAAGATCTTGCAAACTTGGTCCACCTCCTATGTGTCTTCCCTCATTGAATGAAATTTGTTTGGTCATTTGCATTTGTGAGATCTTTTACAACAACATTAGTATAAGGCAAAGCGCCTCCAAGACCTTGCTTACAAGACACGCACAAAGGAATGATTGTGGAGCTAAACCACCCAACCATGCAGATGCTACTGATCAATCTCAATAGCATTGCTTACCTAGACTAATCTTCCACATGGATTCCCAAGAGAAATCCAGTCTTATCATGGACAAGCTTGATGGAGCCAATTACCATCTGTGGAAATTTAAGACGAGAATTGTGCTAATGGCTAAGGAGTTGTATTGTGTTGTTACAGGTGCAGAGGGAATACCCGAAGCTGATGACGCAACAATCTCCAGATGGGAGCTGAAGGATGGCAAAGCATTTGCGCTGATCATCCTCAACATTTCGGATACTCAGATCAGCCATGTGTCCAAAATTTAGACATCCAAGGAAGTCTGAGACATCTTGGGCATATTATACGAAGTGCGAGATATAGCTTCCAAGCTACATCTCAAGAATAAATTTTACTCCCTCAAGCGGGAATAGGATGCAAGTGTAGATAGAGTAACCTGGCAATGAAAACTCACATTGAGAATGAGAGTAGGGCGAGTTTCACCAAGAGGAAATACCCTTTGCCTTACCTATGCATGTATCCATGCAAGCAGTCCATTAATATTAATACTCTACACCATGCCAATAGTCGTCCTAATCCATGCAATAGCTCCACAGTCATAATATGTGTGACTGGGTCCTCACAAGGTTATTAATTACATTTCTGGCTTAGTCCAAAATGATGTGGCGTAACTAATAAACTCGATTACTAGTGTATCGTATATCCAAGTATAGGACTATGTCGAATTCTATACACAGGACGTGAACGTAACATTCTTCCCCCCCTTGAATTGGTTTTGTCCTCATAACATGAAAGAAAATCAAGATCAGTTTTTTTAACTTTCATACTTACCCAAAAAAAGCATTATCCTTAGTCTGACTCACATAACAAACAAGTACTCAGAGATAAACTATTTTTCAATCGTTAATCTATGCTTTGGAGTACAACTTAGGTTTGGAAAGTACCCTAAGTGATAAATTTTACATCTGGGCTTCACTCTCTGTAAGTTAGTAACATCACCTTCATGTAAAACCCTTACATAGAACACTCAGTGAAGTATTACCTAACTCAGGAGATTAAAGTTAAAGAAAATTAACAAATTCTTGTCTGAAATTATCCACAATCTCTGGTAGACAATTCATAAAGGCTTCTAAGTACAAATATCCTTAGAATCCAAAATTCTAAGATATAACAATTCATTCAACTAGAATTTCTAGGAGATCCATTAAGATTAAAACTCAATTTTAAGTATCCTAGATACTCTCTTGAGTTGAATGCTCCTGTTTCTAGTATCGTGTGCAAGAAAATAACAACCATTCATCTTAATAGATTTGTATGTCTCCTATAATAACTATAGATCTAATCAAAAATTGTACTCAAGCATCTGTAGACTATAATCTCTCACAAGTTTTCCAACCAAACTTACCTCTTTCAACATAATTTCTCCCACTCAAATAATCCTTTCATGATCCTAGTACTCAAACTAAGATTAGGTTGAATTAATATAGACATTCCAGACTCAATATTTTGATCAAACTCACTCCTATTCTAACTAAAATGGAACTAGTAGCTTTTGACGTTTCTTTGTACTACTTATAGATAATGATTCAAATTTCAAACCAATCTAGTTCCAGAAATCAGTTTTCACCTTTGATCAGTTCCTATCACTTACGATTTTTCCAACAAAAAATTGAACCGTTTTTTCTTTTATTGACCAGTTTGGCATTACTCCGTCAACGTTAAAAAACTATCAAAAACTCAGAATATGAAGTTACATGAATGGAAATCCTAGCAATAGGATTTTTGTAACTCTTAATTTGTATCCCACAAAATTTTATTCTCTAGATAAAGAGTTCACTCACCAGTCACCACTCATTCTGTCTGGCCATTCCATATTATTTAATGGTTTTAAATTCAGGTTTTGACGAGTATCTTGCACAAACATTCACTCGATCCACTTCTAACGATCAATATTGATTAGAAATGTATGAACCAAGTAATAGGTTTTAAATTTTAACCAAATTTGAAATTCAACATAAACAGAAAAAAAAAAATTCAGCTTAACTTTCTATTTGGATGTAATCTACTCCAAAAGTTAAAATGTCATACAGTATAAACTGTCGGCAAATTTCATGTTACTAGAGTACAACATTATTTCCAGTTTTTTTAGTCAATTTTAAATTATCTATAACCAAAAAATAATTTAGCTTTAGCAAAAACACTGTGACTAAGTCAAATTGATAAAATCTCGATATAGTCAATTCACTAATCTAAATTCATTTCATAGATAACGAAAGAAAACTGAAATTTCAAATGTTCTTTAAAACTCGATGTTTAACAAACTTTACGTAATTCAAATATTGTTAGTACATAAGACAATCAAAATCAAATAAATCAAAATATTGTTTGATTCCTAATGTCCCTAAACCAATGTCAAACTAGCATGCAAAGCACACTACATCAGTCACAAAACGTTATTACGAAATTTTTTGCCTAACTTAGAATCCACTAGCCATTCATACAGGTCTATGACATAACTGTTAGAAGACATCTGTATAACCACTGAAAACTACTGTAGATCAACCATGCATGTCAGAATAACTAATAGAATCACCATGCAACCAATTTCCACAAGTACATTGCACTAAAGTATGGGAAAAAATAGACATATGCATCACAACAATTCAAAAATTTTGCCACTTTTACTCTAAAAATTGCCAAAGGCCATAACTTTTGCTACAGGACACCAAATTGGTCGCTATAAAACATAGTACAGAAGGAGATGGGTCAGCAAGATGATTGCCACATCACTCTACCACCTGGACCTCACACGTGCACGTTGTATCAGACCACAAAACTTGTAAGAGGGCGCACTTTTCCAAGGAGATATCACCAAAAATCTCATTCTAGCCCCATATGCATCCAATCAAAGGTTACAATCACTCTTATAAGGTTCATTAGAGAGGCATAGAAGCTTCTAACAGGTCCAACAAGCAATCATAAGCTCAGATCAAGCAAAATTTGCTTTTATGGAGTCCTTCAACAAGCAAAACTCCAAATTGGGTGTATGAGGGCTCAACTCAAAGGAAATACAACATATCTTTCAGCTTGTAAAAAGATCCAGAGGTTTCAGACCACCTACCAAGAGTTATTCATGATCAAAAAATACCAAAAATACACTATTTTTTTTTGACTTTTTGAGACCCTTAATAATGTCCAATCCTTCATGAAAGCCTTATAGAATAATCATTACACCTCTGAAAACTTTCATGCAAAGTTTTAGCCATGGATCTTAGGAATATCTAGTGAAAAAAAGACATCAAAAAACCATGTTTCTTGACCATTTTTCAACTTTTTTAGTAAGTTCATGTGGAGTTCTGATTCTGCTAGATTGTAGCTGTTACTACCCATTTCTAGTCAAAAATTTACAAAAACAAGCAATTTTTGGACTAGAACATAGACTAGAACCGTAAATCTTGCAAATTTCTGGCATGAAATCATTAGATCGGCATTTAAAGACTCAAAATGAAAGTACACTTGTTGTAAATTCAGATCTACCATAATTATGAGAAATACAAGCAAAACTCTAAAAATTTGTCATAAACTGGCTAAAATCGCCATCACCCATAATTATTAAGGAGAAAGACAATATTTGATGGATCTCTAGGAAGAGAAAATGGACTGATCTCCACCAAAGTGTCGATGAAAAGCTTTATAGCTCCAATTCCTGCGACCTTTGTAAGCCTTGCTCTGATACCACTATAAGGAGAAACACCTCCTCATGCTTACAAGACATGCACAAAGAAATGACTGTGGAGCCAAACCACCCAACCATGCAGATGCTACTGATCAATCTCCAATAGCATCTCCCCCATGCTAGGGAATAGGATGCAAGTGTAGAGAGGGTAACTTGGCAATGAAAACTCACAATCAGAATGGGAGTAGGGCAAGTTTCACCAAGAGGAAATAGCCCCTGCCTTACCTATGCATGTGTCCATGCAAGCATACAACATTCCCATACATGGAATTCATTACTATTGATACTCTACACACGTTTCAATAGCCGTCCTAACCCATGCAATTTCTCCACACGTCACAATATGTGTGACTGGGTCCTCACAAAGTTATTAATTACATTTCTGGCCTAGTCCAGAATGAACTCGAGTACTGGAGTACCGTGTATCCAAGTCTAGGACTATGCCTAATCCTATATACAGGACGTGACGTAACAATTATACATAGGACCCTAGCTAGCCAACTACCATCAACTGACTCTACGAAATTTGTTTGTGGTGTTCGTGCATGGTCCTCTACATTATTAACATTGACTACCTACATCGTTATGAAAAAATGTGTTGGCCGATATTTCCACACGAAAAATCGGGCTAATATTGAATTTGAAATTCGCAAAACTAAAAAAAAAAAAAAATCCGGCATGTGAAACCCGGTTATTAGAAAAAATTGGTACAAATTTGCCTTAGTTTTGGGTCCCAGCCCATCCCTAAAGTGGCTAGACACGATAAAGAATAGACTTTTATAACGGTCTTAAGAACCTTCAAAAATTATTTTGTATGGTCAAGCTTTGTAAGACCGAGCCAAAAGTGCTGGTCCACCAAGAACTGTGGGTCTCAGTCCATCCTAAATGAGGCTAGAGCAAATTTTGCAGCTTTAGAAATGGCCGGTATATATTTTACAGCTTTTTGAAAAAAAAAAATGGGCAGCTGTAAAAAAATAGCCGGTATGACCATGCTAAAATCTCACCATGTACCGAGTCCATTTTTTTACTAATATATGATCACTTAGTGTATTTTTTCAAGAAAACCGTTTTGTCATGGGAGCCTTAGTCATTAATGTCGAAAAGGTCAACCACAAAAGAAAAAAATCAAGAAAGAAAATTTTGGGTAAAAACGGGACCGAAAAATATGGATTTAGTGACAAGGATTCACAAAAATCCTAACGGAAAAGTTTGGGCAATTTACGAGCAAGTAACGAACTGTGCGGGCCAAGTAGCTACCCAACAGACTCAAAACCAAAAAAAATGAGCAGTAGGCACATGACCCTTGAAAAATCGAAGAAAGGCCAAAAACAAAAGTACCCCAAAGAAAAATGAAGGATGCCTACTAAAAATAGGGGTTGACAAAGGTACTCATCCAAAATCTGGATAATAAATGCCAAAACACCTTGGAGGCTAAAAATACATGGGAGGTACACCCACTAGCCATTGACATTTTGGGCTTCTAGGATGTACAAAAGGAGATAATGGCCTCCCCAGTCTTTGACAAAAATGGCATCTTGGCTAGTTTTGGAAGAGAGCCTTGAATGCACCACTCCCTCACTCTCTTATGGAGGCCACTATGTGTACTATCCAATGGGTTGGGGACAAATGGCAAAGAGGGCTTTAAGGGCATGAAGGATGAAAATATGGCATTGTGAAGGGGGTCCATTGGATTTCTTATAAAAAGGAGCCCACTCCTTGGTAGATGGTTTAGTACAATAGATTACCTCACAATACACTTCTAGGAAGATCACCATATGAAATCTTATTCAAGAAGAAACCTAAGGTTGATCACCTTAGAGTTTTTGGATGTGCTTTGCTTTGTTCATGTACCCTCAGAAACAAGGAAAAAAGATGATCCAAATTCAATCAAAGGGATCATGGTTGGATATTCATCCAACAAGAAGGCATACGGAATTTATGTTCCCTCTACCTCAATTACAATTGAGAGTAGAGTTGTTATTTTTTATGAGAGCCAAAAATACATCTTTGATGAGGCCGAGATCAAAGATTCTCATATTCTCTTGAAGATTATCATGAAGGGATGGGGCCGAGAATTGAGGAGTCGTCACCTAGAGTCTTCTCACCAAGAAGATCACTAAGAGAAAGATCCGAGCCTAAGAGGCTCTCATATGGAGAATTAGGCAAACAAGTGGAACTCAAATCCACTAATTATGCATATTTTGTTTCACATGAAGAGTCGAAGGATGTACAAGAAGCACTCAACACAAGAAAATGGTTTCTAGCCATGAAGGAGGAATATGATGCATTGATTACCAACAAGTCATGGGAGCTTGTGGATCTTCCATCCAACAAGCACACTATTGGTTGCGAATGGATTTTTTGAGTCAAATATAATCAAGATGACATAATTAACAAATATAAGACAAGACTTTGTGCAAAGGACTTTGCCCAAGTTTATGGACTTGATTATGAGGAGACTTTTGCTCCTGTTGCAAATATGGTATCAATAAGAATCATCATATCTATTGCTTGTTTTTTTCAAAAGGCAAGTGTTTCAACTAGATGTCTCAAATGCTTTCTTAAATGGATATCTAGAAGAAGAGATTTATATGGAACAACCTCCTGGGTTCATCCAAGACAAGACCAAAGTTTGCTTGCTCTTCAAAAGTCTCTATGGATTAAATCAAGCACCAAGATCGTGGTATTCTCGACTTAACACTTTCCTTATCTCACTAGGATTTAATCTTAGTAATTTTGATCCTTCTTTGTATATCAAGTTCTATGCTAGTGATATTGTCATTCTTCTAATTTATATTGATGATATTATCCAAAGTGAAAGTTGTATCAATTTAGTTGAGGAAACTAAAATTGCACTTGGAGGAGAATTCAAGATGCAAGATCTTGGAAAAATTTATTATATCTTAGGATTAGAGATTAATGAAAAAGCTTTCATTTGTCAATCTAAGTATGTTCTTTCAATGTTGAAAAAATTTCATATGCTAGATTGTAAGAGTGTAGATACTCCTATGGAGTAAATTGTAAAAGACCCTAACAAAGGTGATGAAAGATCCTTTGTGGACGTTACTCTTTTTAGGAGTCTTATAGGCTCCTTAATTTGGCTTACCATAACTAGGCCTGATGTAAGTTTTAATGTTCATCGGTTGAGCCAAGCTATGCAAAATCCTACTATTCATCATTGGAAAATGGCCAAAAGGGTACTTAGGTACAAATCTTCAACCTATGATCATGGTTTGTTATACAAAACTGAGGATCTTTATATTGTTGGCTATTCTGACTCGGATTTTGCTAGTGATAAAGTAGATCGGAAATCTACAAGTCCATATGTCATATACCTTGGAGGAAATTTGATATATTGGCTTTCTAAAAAACAAGATACCACATCACTCTCATCTTGTGAATTAAGGCACTTACTACTACAACAAAAGAAGTGCTTTGGATCAAGAGGTTGCTTTTGGAGCTAAAGACTATCAAGGAGAATGATCTACCATTGATCATGTGTGACAATATTTCAGCACAAGCCCTTGCCAATAACCCAATATTTCATGCAAGGAGCAAACATATCGAAGTTGCACATCACTTCGTGAGAGAAAAACTCATTGGAGGGGAAATCTACTCGGAGCACATCGACACATCATCATGTATAGCAGATTTGCTCACCAAATCTTTGAGCAAAAATTCTTTCATCAAGCATAGAGCCAATCTTGGACTAATTCCAAGATCCATGTTCAAGTCAACATAGATAATTTTTAGGTGGAGTGTTGAAAATGAAAAATTATCTATCTTGACTTTAGGCTTTGGTAAAGTTTTTTCTATGTGTATGTAATGTTTCATATTGCAAATGCCAAATTTGGCCTAGAGGAAACTCGAGCTACATGGTTTATGTGTCTAGTTGGTCAAATACAACATGCATAAAGAATGTAGACATAAAAATGCCAATTATGGGCTAAGAGAAACTCGTGGCATATCACATGCAAAGATTGTAAGTGATCCAAAGTGACATGCAAGGCATGCACAAAGTGGATTGGACACATGCGTAGTGGTTTGGACAATTCTAGTTTAGAATACTTGATAAAAGTAGGTAGAAATGCATGCATGTAAAGTGACAAATGTCACTAGTTTTCCAGTTACCATTTTTAGATGTGGATGAAAGTAGAAGAGAGATGGCTCTACCTCGAGCTATTCCAATCTCCATAAATGTATGTGAGCTCTCTCATAATTTTTGATGAAGAACCAAGCTTAGAAGCTATTCCATGTCAATTTGGATCTATCACCTTGTATGCTTGAATCTCTCTCTCTCTCTCTCTCTCTCTCTCTCTCTCTCTCTCTCTCTCTCTCTCTCTCTCTCTCTCTCTCTCTCTCTCTCTCTCTCTCTCTCTCTCTCTCTCTCTCTCTCTCTCCCCCTCTCTCCCTCTCCCTCTCCCTCTCCCTCTCCCTCTCCCTCTCCCTCTCTCTCTCTCTCTCTCTCTCTCTCTCTCTCTCTCTCTCTCTCTCTCTCTCTCTCTCGTGGAGGAGGCTATGCTAATGCATTAAATTCTTTGTACTTCTTCTCTTGAAAGCAATCATTCTTTGATTTCTAGCATGCTAGATTGTGCTTTGGTCATAAGTCCTTGTACTAGATCTTGATATTCAATCTAGAATCAAATTATGTCCTAAACACAAAGCTTAACAAGATCATTCACACTTTAGGATTGTTCCTCACACGTGTGAACTTGCTGGATTTTCATCATTTGAAGAGGTTTGAAAGAAGAAGAAAAAAATAGAACAAAACGGTTGAATCTATTGCTAACTTGTAGTTTTAAAATATCATATAATTCCACATCTATTTAGCATGACATATTTTCATAATCCATTTTAAATTTCAAACATATTAGCAAATAAACTCATAAGAAAATAAATTTGCAATTATGTTGCGTGAAAATATCATGACATGTAATATAACTTATATCCGTTCTTTTTTCTTTGTATATAGTATTTGTAAATTCAAAATATATAAAATGCAAGCATCATTTTGGCCATTGGTCGAAGATTTGATCTGGATGCAAGTTAAATCTCTTAAGATTATTATCTAAATCTTGTAAATTTATTCTCTCATGTTCATCAGCAATATAATATTCTTTTGCGATAATATATTTGATATGCTCTGCATTAGCTGCTGCAAGGCTTTGATTCCAATCAGGATAGTGCAACTTACAAAACTCCTCACAAAATGTGATGAATTCAGTGATCAACCATGCCACTGACCATGTGTCTGTAGCTCTCGTGTACACATGGTTACAATTTAGCAACTCAGGAGCTAACCACGGTCGAAGTGCATGGGTTGTCGGATTGGCCACCCAAGATTTTTTGGATTCATATTGGACTCTTACTACCATTCCCCAATCGATAACACCAATTCTGGGATGCATTTGGTTGGTGAAATCAATCATGACATTAGCTGCATGCAAATCGCAATGTAAAAGGAATTCATTATGTGCAAATGCCATCGTTTGCACGAAAGCATGTGAGATGCCACACACATTGTCACAAAATTGATTTTATCTTGACCATCTCATCTAACGCTATAATAGGGTCTACTTGAGAACTCTTTATCTTACCATTTCCCTGCAACTTTGTCATGGCTCTTCTGAGCGAGCCATTTTTGATTGGTAGTTTCATCATTGTATCGTCCAGGCTACCTCCATTGAAGTACGTGAAGATAGAGACCAAGGGAGGTTGTCGTGTATGTCAATGCTTCGTACAAGTCCCACATGTGCAATATCAATGCTAACTTCTTGCGCGAAGGATTTCAGTCTATCTTGTCGCTCACCTTTGTATCTTTTTGCGGCAAAAACAACCCCTTCAGGGAAAAAAGATATTCCAATGATTTCAATTTTAAAACAGGCTCCAAATGTACCAGATCCCACTTTTTCTTTCCAAACAATTGCATCATTTGGAATTTCCACTGATAGAGTGCATTCAAAATTCCTAGCACTAGGTTGTTAGTCGTGTAAAATCTGTTTTCTTAAATTCCATTGATGAATTGTCTCCCACATGTGAATGACATTGATGTTCCAATCGCATTTTTTTTGATAACACAATTTGTGAGTCGATGTGTTTAGCTCTTTTATTTTTTTCTTTCTGTATTCTCCACAGCTTGTCCCAACATTCTAATTTAGTTCTATCTATCCCCGAGGGAATTTCATCTCCTAAGTCCTGAAGACATTTACTGACATTTCCAATAAAACTAGAAATGTTTTCTATGACTTTTTCTTCATTGGAATTATGCATCTAGTCAAGTAAATGGCCGCACACCAAATTTTTTTTTTAGAATAATCAGAAACTGAAGAGTAATTTTATAACAAACAACCATTGCAGTTATAGATTCATCAATAGCACCTAACTAGTAAACGATCATGCACCAAAGATGTATCAATAATTATCAGACATAGAAATGGTTATTGAAAGTTATCAATACCACATAGCCATCACAAAGAATTCTTTGAAACTAAATGTTGTTAAAACCACTTACTGATCAGCAAATAGATGTATGTAAAGATTTCAGAAAAATTTACAATAACAAATTTGATTGTAGAAGAACTATTGAAACAACAAATTGCATATAATACAAAATCTTTTTTAGTAGTTAGGATTAACAATCTACAGACCCAGCTTCGTAATAAAGCCCACTCCATGAATCACAATTACGTTATTACGAATCATAAAAAAGTTCATGAGTTGATAGTACTAAAAATATGAAATTGTAAACATGTGTTGTAATTGAAATATGAATTACAAAATTGAAATGTAGTAAATCACATACAAAAATAAAAACATATAGTAAAAATGTTAAAATTGAAACATGTATATATTTTTAAATTATTTAGGCAGCACAGTCATAGAATGCACACAATTCGTAAATAATAAACATGCAACAAACAACCATGATAATTGTGCATTCATTAGTAGCACCTACCCAAATGAATGGCCATGCACCAAAAATGAATCGACAATTAGCAGGTATAGACAGGATTATTGGAAATTCATGAGTAGCACCTAGTAAAATAAATGGCCGTGCACCAAAAATGAATTCAGAATAATAAAAAACTGAAGAGTAATTATACAACAAACAACCATGGTAGTTATAGATTCATCAATAGCACCTAATCAAGTAAATAGTCGTGCACCAAAGATGAATCGTACACAAATGGTTATTGAGATTCATCAATAGCACATAGCCAATTGAATAGCCGTGAACCAAAAATGAATTAAAAAACACCATGAATTGGCGATTAATCATGCAGCAAACAACCATAGTAGTTGTGAAGAATTGAAAAAGATTATCTATGTTAGATATAGGGGTCTTATGTTTTTTACATCAAGCATCTAGGTGTAGGATGTTGATAGGAATAAATTTGGCATAGATGGCAAATTATGCATTTCCACTTGTAATGCCACTATTGAGCCAAAATAGAGTAAGAGGCTAAACACGTGCCAATTAGAGTGTAGACAAGTGTAAAGCTTTTGTTTGATGAATTCCAAGAGGTCCAATAGGATTTAGAGGTGGAACCTTGTGAGGTCCAATAGGAAATTGAGGTGTGTTTGAATATAGTCCAATAGAATTAAGAGGTGCATGGATCAATCGTCCAATAGGATCAAGAGGTGACAAAGTATGGTCCAATCATAGCTAAGCATAGTTGTAGCTCGTGGATCTACTAGTATCATTGTACTCCTCATTTTGAAGCTAATTGATTTGGTGATTTTATGGATTTTGTGAGTTATTGGATTTCTAGCTTTCTCTCTCTACCCGAGAGCTCATGATTCTTTTTCTCTCTCTACCTGAGGAGAGCAGCTTCTTTTTACTTAGATTATTTTTTGAATACTTCCCACATGTGTGAGTGAGAGTTGCCAACGTAGTTGGGTGGGTATAAGTTTGTGGCTATGATGAGGATGGAGGGAGATCCTAGGAGGCACCATTGAGGATCTTCAGTGCGGAGACACCATTATTGTAGTTGGAAACAAGCTCCGCAAGAGACACCATTATTGAACAAAGCAGTGCTAAGGGCAGTTGTATGGCAAATTGCTCATATACGTCAATATCCGCAGTTTCTCCTCCGTTCATTTTGATTAACGCATGCCATTGCTCTACGATTTGATTTGTACTTTGGACCATAGAAGGTACCATTCCATGTAATTCAACATGAGCATCAGATTACTTTGAAAATCAAAAACACCAGGTTCGCTAGTATTCGCTACCATAGAGGGTGTATCGTGCACGTTACATGAGAACCAGCGTCAGAAGATATCTGCGTGCACGTTAGGGTCTGTGTCAGTCCGCGTATTAGGCTCTGCCCGTCAGAGCGCAAGCTATGCGCATGGCAGGATTTACGTAAGCCTCTGATACCATATTGTAATCAGATAGCATGCCATTCCCCAAATGAAAAGTATATTAAACAAATTGAATTCTGAAGATACATGAATAGGTAACAATTCCAAGATAGAAACACCTCCATGGTATGAGCACAACCATTTCGATCCATTGAACTAGCTCTAGCAGTATTTATCAACTCCGGTTTTGACAAACGGTTGCTGCTATCCTTATATAGTGATTGGGACTTATAAATTTCACCATCGCGACACTGAGCCCGTGTTAGGCTCTGCCCGTTAGAGTGCAAGCTATGCGCATGTCAGGATCTACGTGAGCCTCTGATACCATATTGTAGATCAAATACCATGCCATTCCTCAAATAAAAAGTATATTAAACAAATTGAATTCTGAAGATACATGAATAGGTAACAATTCCAAGATAGAAACACCTCCACAGCATGCACACAACGATTTCGATCCATTGAACTAGCTCTAGCAGTATTTATCAACTCCGGTTTTGACAAATGGTTGCTGCTGTCCTTAAAAAGTGATTGGGACAAATAAATTTCACCATTGCAGCACTGAGCCTACTGTAGATTTTGATCTTCTACTTCAACAAAGGGAACTGCATTATTTGGAGGCAAATTAGCAAGTCTTTCAATGGTGACAGGAGATAGATGAACACTCTGCTCGATAAAATCTCGCAGTTCCTTAGCTATTTCAATTGCTGTTGGAAGTGGGTCCTTAACACATGATTGAAGGCATGATTGGCTGTCTTTAAGTTCCTGCTGAGCTTTTGAAACCTCTGAATTGGCTAAGGACATGCTTCTTTGATGTTGAAGATTTTCTATCCCAAATGTAATCAGGCATTCATCAATACTGCCTTTACAAAATATTCGACGCTTCTCTATGGAGGCTCTCATCACGGCAGTGGCTTTGCAGCTCGCATGTTTGAGCACAATGTCATGATCATCACCTCTACCCTCAATCTCAATTGCCTCTTCAATGAGTTCGTTGCGTTGAGATGGACACTACTGCCCATTTCATCTGAGTCCAAATGCAACAATGGAATTGCTCTCGCTTCAATGGAAGCATGGCCGCTATAAGAATTAGATTTGCTGAAATCTATTTATGATTTACATGTTGTTTAGAAAGTAAATAGTTGTGTGAACGCTTCATTAAGGAGGAGTCTTGTTAATAATAATGTACGTGTTCACACTAGTAGATATAGTACATGATATAACTAGTTATTGTAAGAAGTTGTGGGTCCTAAAGCGACGTGACGTTGTCTGTCTCTCTCTAAGGCAGTATGTAGAGACAATGTCTCATTGATGCTCATTTTTTTTTTCAATAATATAGTATGTAGTTAGTTATCTCTTGCTCTCTCTAGTGTGTGTGATGCTATCGCGATTCCGCTGCATGCTATCTGATCTACAATAGAAGCCATGGTTTGTGATCCATAGAAAGGATTCCTTCTCAGACGTAAACGTCGATCTTCAGTGAATTCTAGCAGTTCTGAGCTAAGAAGCGTTCCTTATTCTTCTTGCTTTTGCTTGATATTACTGGCTCCATAGCTACACTTTCCTTGTGTGAGTTGCGCGTGTTGTTTAACAAATGTCTTTGTGTGAGCTGTGCGTGTTGTTCAACAAATGTCTTTGTGTAAGCTACCCATGTTGTTCAACAAAAAGTGTTCTACCATGATTCTTTGAATTCGGCCAGCAAGCTGAGAAATCTCTTTTGATCCATGCAGTTGATAGCAATCTCAAATCAAGTACATGCATAGTGAAAGAAGGCTAGGATGCTAATGACACAGCAACCTCAAATGCTCTTTCTAGACAACAACTTCAAATGCTCTTTCTAGACAATGATGAAGGTGGCATATCTTCATCGCTTCTGAATTGTACTTCCATTTTGCATTACTGATTCTTAACAGTAGTAAACTAGCTGGCTCTATCACTTTTGAGTTGGGCTATTTGAATCAACTTCAAATGCTTTTTCTAGACAACAACTTGCTCAAGGAATTCATCCTCGAATCATTGATGGCACATCGCTTCTTGCTCTTTCTATTTCTTAAACTACTTTGACAAGTCATAGTTCTCTAGAATTTCATAAATTACAGCGTTTGCAATTCTTTGAGCTTTTCAATAATGATCTTCAACCTGAAATGCTCTTTCTAGAAACCAACTTCAAATGCTCTTTCTAGACAACAATGAAGGTGGCATACCTTCATTGCTTCTGAACTGTACCTCCGTTTTGCATTGCTGACCCTTAACAGTAGTAAACCAGCTGGCTCACTTCTGAGTTCAGCTGTTTGAAACAACTTGAAATGCTCTTTTTAGACAACAACTTGCTCGAAGAATTCACCCTCGAATCATTGACGGCACGTCCTTCTTGAAAAATTTGAAGAGGACAACTGCCACCTTTTCATGGCAACATGCCAACAACACAATACTAACATTTCTAACTTATAACAACTACTAACAATGTGGAAAAGGCTGTTCGCATCCATTCGACATTATTTCAACATTTTAAAACGGATTTATTATGATTCTCCGTATCTTTTACATTTTCACATGCAAAAGAATCACAAATGTATGTATTACGAGATCACATACAAATATGAATAAACACATATAATTCAAATTTAATTTACAACATAATCACATAGCTTTGTATAATCATAAATAGATCGAATTCTTGTGCCTTGTAGATTGCCATTTGTATTGAGCAACAAGACATGGATCGTGTTTCTATTACATTCTAACAAAATGAGAGACGGGCTAACACAGCTCAAAGCCAGGTTTGAAGAGTTGGAGGCAACTAGAGGGAATGCAGTGGCGCCTCCTCCACAGATACCAAGAGAACCACGAGCGCGAAACACAGAAGGCCCAAAGAAGACTGCCAAAATAAAAGCACCACCTACTTTCAAAGGAGAGCGTGACATTCAGATTGTGGAAGATTGGTTGTTTCACATGGACCATTACTTCCGTCTGATGAACACTCCTGAAGAAGAAAGAATGGACTTGGCATTAGCATATTTTGAGGGCTACCCTACAAACTGGTACCGGATGACAGGAATGCATTTCCAGACATGGGACGCATTCAAAATCGCGTTACGAGAGGAGTTCATACCGAAGGATTGACACATGAGATTGAGGACAGAATTATTAGGGCTCAAGCAGAAAGGTTCATTGCGAGATTACCTCAATAAATTCAGACAGAGTGTATGGGTTATTGAAGATATGTCTGAGGCGGACAAGACTTATTACCTCTTGTCTGGAATGCAGTCTTGGACCCGTCGTGCAATAGACAACTACATGCCCCATGATTTCAATTCAACTATCGGGCGGCTGAAATGGTTTGTGATTATGAGAGCACATTGGCACCAGCCGCTCCCTCAACCTCAACAAGAGTATTTAGCACAACTTAGGATATTTCATGACATTTTGTGAAGGTTTTTTAATCCTCTTGCTTTCTAATATTTGTTTTCTAATCTTATTGATGGCGATTATATTTGCACACATTTGTAATCCAACGTAGTTTAATTTCAATTTCCTATTTTAATTTGTTTCCATGTTTGTATTTATTCTATATTCATTTTTGGTACATGGCTATTTATTTTGTTATGTGTTATTGATAAATTTTTAATAACCACTTTTGTGTCGATAATTACTGATTTCTCCTTGATGCACAACTACTCATTTATCTACCTGTTTTTGATGAATGTATAACTACTGTTGGATTCACACGTGTGGATTGTCCACAACATGTACTTGTGATCTCCTTAGGTGTGTAGATGCACCAAGATCATGACTAGATTGAGATTCAAGATCAATCTTAGATCCTATGGCAAAAACACACTACTACATGCATTCAATCACTTCCAACTCTCACTCACACGTGTGGGAAGTATTCAAAAAATAATCTAAGTAAAAACAAGATGCTCTCCTCAGGTAGAGAGAGAAAAAGCATCATGAGCTCTCGAGTAGAGAGAGAAAGCTAGAAATCCAATAACTCACAAAATCCATAAAATCACCAAATCAATTAGCTTCAAAATGAGGAGTACAATGATACTAGTAGATCCACGAGCTACCACTATGCTTAACTATGATTGGACCATACTTTGTCACCTCTTGATCCTATTGGACCATTGATCCATGCACCTCTTAATTCTATTGGACTATATTCAAGCACGCCTCAATTTCCTATTGGACCTCACAAGGTTCCACCTCTAAATCCTATTGGACCTCTTGGAATTCATCAAACAAAAGGCTTACACTTGTCTACACTCTAATTGGCACGTGTTTAGCCTCTTACTCTATTTTGGCTCAATAGTGGCAATACAAGTGGAAATGCATAATTTGCCATCTATGCCAAATTTATTCCTATCAACATCCTATACCTAGATGCTTGATGTAAAAAACATAAGACCCCTATATCTAACATAGATAATCTTCTTCAATTCTTCAAACTCCTCCTAAAAAATTATCTACGAAGATTTGAGCATTGATCTTGATATAACTCCAAGATTAGATCTATGCTTGATGAAAGCACTTTTGCTCAAAGGCTTGGTGAGTAGATCGGCAATACAAGAGGACGAGTTGACATGCTCCAAATAGATTTCTCCTCCAATAAGCTTTTCTCTCACAAAATGGTGTGCCACTTCTATGTGCTTGCTTCTTGCATGAAATATGGTATTATTGGCAAGAGCTTGGGCCGAGATGTTATCACACTTGATCATTGGTAGATCATCCTCCTTGATGCACTTTAGCTCCATTAATAACCTCTTGATCCAAAGCACTTCTGTGGTAGTTGTAGTGAGTGCTTTGTACTCGGCCTGACCATAATCACAAGATGAAGATACATATCTTAGAATCCTCTTGGACATCTTCCAATGATGGATCTTAGGATCTTGCATAAATTGACTCAATTTGTGCACACAAAAACTTAGATCGGGCCTAGTAATGGTAGGCCAAATCAAGGAGCCTACAAGACTCCTAAAAAGTGTGATGTCCTCAAAGGATCTTTCATCACATTTGTTAGGATCTTTTACAATTTTCTCCATTGGAGTATCTATGCTCTTAGAATTTTCCATATGGACTAGATTGGCATATAAAGACATGATTCTCATAAAAATCAATTTCTAGGCTTAGGATGTAATGCATCTCTCCTAGATCTTGCATTTTAAACTCACATCCAAGTGCTAGCTTGGTTTCATCAACTAGCTTGATAGAACTTCCACAAAGAATAATGTCATCAACATAAAATAGAAGAATGACAATATTGCTATCAACAAACTTTAGATACATGGAAGAATCATAGTCACTAAGAGTAAATCCTAGTGAGATAAGAAAAGAATTAAGTCTTGAATACCATGATCTTGGTGCTTGCTTGAGTCCATAAAGACTTTTGAAGAGCAAGCACACTTTGGACTCATCCTTGATGAATCCTTGAGGTTGTTCCATATAGATCTCCTCCTCAAGATAACCATTTAGAGAAGCATTGGATACATCTAATTGGAACACCTTCCACTTGAAAAAACAAGCAAGAGAAATAAGAATTCTTATTGTCACCATCTTTGCAACGAGTGCAAAGGTCTCCTCATAATCAAGACCATGGATTTGAGCAAATCCTTTGGCACATAATCTTGCTTTTATGCTTGTTGATGGTGCCATCATGATTGAATTTGATCCAAAATACCCACTTGCAACCTTGCAACCAATCACATGCTTGTTGGATGGAGGATCCACAAGCTCCCAAGTATTGTTGGTGATCAATGCATCATACTCTTGCTTCATGGCATCATACCACTCCTTGGTATTGAGTGCCTCTTGTACATTCTTTGGCTCTTCATGAGAGACATTAAAAACATAATTAGTGGACTAAAGATCCACTTGTTTGCCTTTGTCAACATATGAGAGCCTCTTAGGCTCGGATCTATCTCTCATGGATCTTCTTGGTGAAAAAAATTCGAGGAGAGTCTTCTTCAAATCTCGACCCCATCACATCATGATTGTCTTCAAAATCAATAATTGATGATGCATCCATAGATTTCTTGATCTCGGCCTCTTCAAAAGATGAGTGTTGATCTTCATGAAAGACAACATCTCTACTTTCAGTAACTTGAGAAGTAGAGAGTATAAAGACTCTATAGGCCTTCTTGGTGGATGAGTATCCAACCATGATCCCTTTGCATGCACTAGGATCTTCCTTCTTCCTTGTTTCCAAGGGAATATGGACAAAGCATAAGCATCCAAAAACTCTAAGGTGATCAACCTTAGGCTTCTTAAAAAATAAGATTTCATATGGTGACTTTCCTCCAAGAGCTATATGTGAGAGCTTATTGCAAAGATAATTTGCACAATTAATGGCTTCTCCCCAGAAATCTTTGGGCAAAGATGCCTCAATTCTCATAGATTTTGCACATTCACATAGAGATCTATTCTTTCTCTCGGCCACTCCATTTTGAGATGGAGAGCAGGCACAAGAGAACTCTCTTTTAATGCCTTCAAGCTCACAAAAATCTTGAAATTTATTGGAGATATATTCACCACCTCCATCACTTCTAAGAGCTTTAATCTTGAATGAGAATTGCTTCTCTGCATAAGCTTTGAAAATAAGGAAATGATCAAACACCATAGATTTAGAAGCAAGAAGATATATCCAAGTGAATCTTGTGTAATCATCAATGAAAGTAACAAAACAAGTGGCTCCTCCCTTGCTTGTAGTTGATGAGAAATGCACATCCGAGTGGATTAACTCCAAAGGATGCTTGCTTTTGATAGAAGATCTTGTGAATGGCTTTTTGTGAGATTTAGCAATAGCACAAGCCTCACAAGGCTTGATCTTCCTGGAGAGTGACTTTGGCAAGCCAATAGCTTTGGCTTCTTTGATCATAGAGAGCATGGATTTGTAGTTGGGATGTCCCAACCTCCTATGCCATAATTCCTCCATAGAGAGCTTGTTCACAAGAGCAACATTACAAGCATTCACATACTCATTTGGATCTAGTTTATAGATGCCACCAAATCTAGATCCTAATGCAAGTATCTCATCATTCTTCTTGATAGTGCAAGTATCAAAATTGAATTTTACATCAAGGCCATTATCAAGCATTTGGCCAACACTAATAAGATTCTTGGTAAGATTAGGTACATAAAGAACTTTAGAGAGAGAAAGAACTTTAGAGGATGCAAGCTTCAAGGGAATGTTTCCTATGCCTTCAATAGAACATTCAAAATCATTTGCAGTGTATATTGATTTCTTGACTCATCATAAGGTGCAATAGAAGAGAAAGAGTCCTTGGAGCTACACATATGTGAAGAGTCTCCACTATCAATATACCATAGGCCGTCCTTCTTGAAAGGAGTAGATGAGAAAGTAGAGACCATAAGAGATACCTCTCCATCACTTGCAATAGTGTCTTCCTTCTCATTGGTAATGTTGGCTTGCTTGAGTTTATTCTTCTTCTTGAAGCATTGGTGGCATAATGACCTTTCTTGCCACAATAAAAGCACTTGATCTTCTTCTTCTTGAGCTTAGATGATGAAGCATTAGAGGAATCATCTTCCTCCTCATCTTTGTCTTTGGATTTGACTTTGTCCTTGCTTGAGGATTGTTGATGTTGGTTCTTGCTCCTCCCTTTGTGCTTATCCTTGGCAAAGAGAGCTTTGCCATCATTATGAGTGAGAGAAAGCTTGTCCATCCTCCGAGCTTGTACTCTTGTCTTGATTCTTCCGAAATTAGCACACTTTGGAGAGCTTGGTAGCTCCTCATAATGGCATAGGATTGGACAAGGTTATCAAATTCACTTCTCAAGCCATTGAGAATGACTTGAACTAGCTCATTTTGATTGATGGAATCACCAATACAAGCAAGTTCTCTATGAATATCTTTTACTCTCAAAACACAACTAGATGCACTCTCATCACTCTTTTGGCTCCTCGCAACACGAGCACTTCAACATAGCCTCGCAACACGATCTCTTCAGCAGATGCAAGCGTCCGTCTCAGCAGGAAGATACAAGCGTCTGTCTCAGTAGGAAGATACAGGTTGTGCTCTTCTCTCAACAACAAGCCAGAAGTTGTGCTCTGATCGTTATCACCTTATCGCCTGCATCATGATGGGGTCACGATGATGACATACTCATTCACGTGGCCTTCATGTGCACGTCCAATACGATTAATAAAAAATGTCTTGCAAAACTAGAAATTGTTTTTGTCCCCAAGATGAACGTGATGGGAACACATCATCACGTGGTGAAAGTGTTACAGTATCCCTGCCCAACAAGGGCAGGCCAACAAATGGATGCCACATGGATAGCGTTAATGTTAAGGAAACATTGCTCATGGCATAGGCTAGAATTTGGAACTAGCTACACAATTCTAGCTTTGCATTGACTTGAAGACATGTTCTATTGACACATTGTAAAAGTTACAATTGGCTACGCAATTGTAACATTGCATTGAGTTGCAAAAAACGAGGCTATTGACTTATTTGTAAGAGTCGCAACCAAAATCAAGAACATTGAAAGTTTAAAAAAATTGTATCTAAAACTGTTAAAATTACAACTTGCAAACAATCAAGTTGTTGTAATAGATAGCACAGGAAGAAAGCAAAATTTGAAATTAACAAGCCAAAAGCTTAATTGGTAGGTGTACACAAAATGCATGCAATATGAACAAAATTATAGGAGCTTGCGTCTCTTTAAATACCAGTATGCCTTTGAATTTACATGATTACATCTTAGTTTGTTGTATCCAGACTCGCTAGTTGATTTGTAATGTCGGACCTAAAACCTTTCGATTCGGTTAGCTATTTTTCTATCTTCAACAACATCTAAAACTTGAACATGAAACTGCTCATAAAAATATCGGCCCATAGAATAGTGTTTTTTCATTTTTTTGGGTGGTAGCCTTGCATGCTGTTGCAATCGGCGTCGTAGATTGCATGTTTGGCCGATGTAGACACCGTGGGTTTCTTTGCATTCTATTTTGTAGATTGAATATTTGATCTTGGACGTTTTTTTGTTGATGTTGTTTCCTGTAGGTGGAAATTGTATTGGTTAAATGGAAAGCTTATAAATAAAGAAGAAGATCGTTGTATGGTTCAAATTCACCTGCGTACTGGATGCAGATGGCAATGTCGATGGAGAAGTTTCTTCCTGCAAGAAAATTTGTATTAATATGCAGTGGGTTAAAACGGTTATTTATAATCATATATATGGAAATGAAGATTGACAACACACACTTACTGGGTGAGTGATCATTGCAGAAACTTCGCTTTCGAGAATCTCCAAAACTGTGTCAATTTGAATCGGGCCATCTGTTAGCTTTATACCGTCATCTGACAAGTGGCCCAATTTTTTTTCCAAGTCCATTGTGATTGCGTTCAGTTCGGCATGACTCATATCTTTCCAATCATCAATTGGAATCTTGTAGCCGAAGTAAAGATTTCTTGTTGTGTAGTAGTTCTTATTTAACATAGCATCAAAATGTTGTATTGCTGGTCGATTTGTTGTGATTGTTGCAGGAATGTTTATGGAGAATATGTTATATAGATGTTTTAAAAACCCTGAAATCAGAATGGCATTTCAAAAGATGTATTTAACATTCATAGTTTTTGTAGGGACATTTAAAAAAATAGAATGTTATAAAATCATAAAAGAATAGGAATAGAATATACCTTCGATTGGGTCTCCATGATATTGATTGATGTATTGCCCTTGTTCGTGTTTCTTTTGTTCAATGAATCTGCTTAGAGCTAAATTTGTTTGGAAGCCTTCCTTGTATGTGTTTGGATCAATACCACAAGAGTTCAATAAGAACATCTGTTTTGTTGTTGGGAACATTTTTTCCGTGGATGATGGTATTTCAGGAAAAGTTTTTGAAGAAGACACCCCAGCTTTTGATTTTCGGAATAACTGAAACAATGAATTTGATATTGTGGTTATTCCAAGAAAGGACATTTATGAGTCCTAAGTGGAAATGAAATTTGTATAATTACCTCTTTTGGATCATATTCAATTTCGGATGCCATTTCCTTTTCTGATAATCTGCAAATATTAAAAAGACATAGTTAAAAATAAAAATATATAATCATACATGAAGACAAAATAAGTGGGTAGAAATGATTATAGTACATCGTTGAAGATATGATAATATTTCGGATATTCATGTTTCAAATGGAAATCAATATCGGTTGGAAATGTTCTTGTGTCAATTTAGTTGTCAACAACAAGTTTTCACGTTTTGTTACTCGAGACAACATGACATAAATCAAGCCAGGTGCAAAATTTGATCTTATATCTAGGACGACTTTTTCCCGAATGGTCACACCTTGTGCTTTGTGTGTAGTGATAGCATATGCTAACATTATTGACAATGTAGATTTATAAAATATTTTTGTGTCGAATCGAATTTTTGCAAATGCAGATCTTGTTATATTGAATTTTTTTTTTGGGGTTTCAGTTTGAATGATGATTGTTGTCAATTCATGAATTTTGGAATATTTGAAAGCAGTTATGTGAGCTATGGTGCCATTGACTATACCATTTGAAATATCCAAGTTTGCAAGTACCATCACCTTTGCTCCTATAGCTAGTTTTGGAATTTGATGGAATAATGGATCATTGATCCATGTTGTCAGGTCACTTTCTAATGTAGCATTTGTTTTAATAGAAATTTCTAGTATATCCGAGGTAGAAAATAGTTTTTCTAAGATGAGGTTGTTAAAATAGAGCACATCTTCTCTATGGATACATATGATGGTTGTATTATGATTTGCTATATCGGGTATGCTGGACCTACGAAGTGCACAGGTAGATAATGTTTTGTCTATCTCTACTTGCGTGGACTTTTGGAATCTAATTTTGTTCAGGAAATGAAGGTATTCGGGATCGTCAACATCCCTAATTGAGTAGGATAGTTGCAATTTTCCAGAATGGAGAATTTGAAAGATGACATATTAAACAAAGCGATTCTGATTTGTGTTTACAAATAGCTGGAAGTTGTGCATGATCACCGACTAAAAGTAAAATATAATTTTCAAATACAATGCTAGATGGATTTTTTTTTATTTGATTTATTTGATGAATCACGTATGTTAAAATTTGAGCAGTTAGCATTGACATTTCATCTATCACAAAAAATTTTGCTTCAGATATTAATTTGTGTAAAAAATCGGTTGGTATCAAATTTTTTATGTAAAGTTGATTTATTGGAATTGCGAATAAGTTGTGGACTGTAAATGCTTGTTTTGCTAATCAAGATGCAGCTGCACCTGTTGTTGCGGCTAACAAAATTGGTTGTTTGTTCTCGATACATTTGTAAGCGAGGTATCATATCAGAAATGTTTTTCCACTTCCTGGAGTGCTTGATAAAATAAACAATCCTGAATTTGAGCTCGTAATAATTTTATATACCTTATCTTGTTCATCAGTAAGTGATGAATTTCGCATGCTTTCAAATTCAGATTCCAAGCCCAAATCGTTTTCGTATTCCTATCTTGTCAATGTAATCAAAAGGAGTATTGACTTTTGATTTTTTTCTACATCGTACATATTCAAAAATTTATAAATTTTTTCAATTCTACAGGTCTGTATGTGTAAACATCAATTGGATGGAACATCAATGTGTTATTTCGACTCACATACCTCCATCTAAGATTTGGAGGAGAGCTATCAATATAATGAACAGTTTCGTTTCTTTTTATCATAGGAATTTGCAAACAAGCAAATTTTATTTTAGATAGACTTGTTTGCTTTGTTAAGATTGATGTTGTAATTAGTTTTAACATGTTATTGTCCATGTGTTCTAATCCTATATGTTTTCCATCTTCTATTTCCAAATTTAAGTGTCCAGATGGTTCAGACTTCATAGCATATTTTAGAATGTAATATAACCAATTTGTGTTGCTAATCCTTTGTAAGTTCATGTGTGCTTTCCAAAGAAAAAGTATACTTGGATGATATGGTACTACATTCCTATCTTCATGTCTAGGTCGATAACATATCCAATTTCTATTTTTGGAACTAAGATGTGTTGGCAATGAAAATAGTTGAAATGAAGTTACATATTTGCATGGATTTTTTTTATTGCTTTTTATTCTGCAGTTTTTTCGACAATAATGGAGCTGTTTTTTAAGAACCAAATTATATAGGTCCCTATCAAATTCAATAATAGGCTCATCAAATTTGTGCAATTGGTCATTCCATTTTGTTGGAATGCATGCAACGATTTCATTTGAAATTGTTTCCACATCTTCTTCTTCAATCCAAAACATGATATGTGCATGAACTAATCCTCTCTTGCAAATAATGGATTATGTTTTAAATTTTATTTTAACAATTTTTGGAGGGACTGTCTCTTCGCAGACTCATTTTCAATATGTAGATCACATGCAATTTCATTATCAAGCAATGATTTTGTTGTGATCCAGCCTTCCGAAAAAGATTTATATCGTCTTTTTGTTTCAATTGAAACATCAACGAAGGCCAGATTTTGTACTAGAAAAGGCTCTAATCTCAAGATGCTTTGTATATATTCAGGTGAATGAAATACAGTGTAGCAGATTCTATGTTTATTCTTGACACAAGAATAACAGACATACCATGTTTTTTTGGATTGATTTTCATATATATTTTTCCGTAAAAAAGTATTGGCTATTGCATACGGAGGTATATTATCAATTTCTAATATGTTTTTTTTGGAAATGTGCTGCATGGAAAAAGTTGAGCTGCCACAGGTGGAGCAACAGTTCATACATTTTACTAGATTCATACTGATTTCTGACCATTGATTATTCATTTTTAAAATTTCTAGTCTTGTCCTATTGAAGAGTATAAAATTGTCCCTTTGTTTTTTCAATGTTCTTTGTCTAGCAAACAAGCATTTTGGTTCATGGATGATGTCATGAATATAGTCCAAGCAACAAGAAAGATGACAATTACAATACGTATTAAAATCTAAATGTTTAAAAAAAAGATTGCAATATGCGTCTTTGCATCGAAAAGCTACAAAATGAGATGAAAAATTTATTATTTGAAATATCAAAAAAAGAAAACCGTCTTTATATAAACACCTGCAAACATATAAACATACCAAATGATCATTTATGATTTTTAGATAACAAAGAAAGAAAAACGTATCATAGTACATTAGAAAGTGTATTATAACAGATAGAATTGTAGCAAGTATTTGAAGAGGTTTGAAAGAAGAAAAAAAAATAGAGCAAAACGGTTGACTCGATTTCTAACTTGTAGTTTTAAAATATCATATAATTTCACATCTATTTAGCATGACATATTTTCACAATCCATTTTAAATTTCAAATATATTAGCAAATAAACTCATAAGAAAGTAAATTTGCAATTATGTTGCATGAAAATATCATGACATGTGATATAACTTATATCCGTTCTTTGTTCTTTGTACATAGTATTTGTAAATTCAAAATAGATAAAATGCAGACATCATTTCGGCCATTGGTCAAAGATATTGGTCTGGATACAAGTTAAATCTCTTAAGATTATTATCTAAATCCTGTAAATTTCTTCTCGCATGTTCATCAGCAATATAATATTCTTTTGCGATAATATATTTGATATGCTCTGCATTAGCTGCTACAAGACTTTGATTCCAATCAGGATAGTGCAACTTACAAAACTCCTACAAAATGTGATGAATTCAGTGATCAGCCATGCCACTGACCATGTGTTTGTAGTTCTCGTGTACACATGGTTACGATTTAGCAACTCAGGAGCTAACCACGGTCGAAGTGCATGGGTTGTCGGATTGGCCACCCAAGATTTCTTGGATTCATATTGGACTCTTACTGCCATTCCCCAATCGATAACACCAATTCTGGGATGCATTTGGTTGGTGAAATCGATCATGACATTAGCTGCATGCAAATTGCAATGTAAAAGGAGTTCATTATAGCATCTAATCAAGTAAACAGTCGTGCACCAAAGATGAATCAATAATTAACAGGTACACAAATGGTTATTGAGATTCATCAATAGCACATAGCCAATTGAATAGCCATGAACCAAAAATGAATTCAAAAAAACCAAGAATTGGCGATTAATCATGCAACAAACAACCATAGTAGTTATAGATTCATCAAAAACAGGTAGATAAATGAGTATTTGTGCATCAAGGAGAAATCAGTAATTATCGACACGAAAGTGGTCATTAAAAATTTATCAATATCACATAACAAAATAAATAGCCATGTACCAAAATGAATATAGAATAAATACAAACATGGAAAATCAATATTACAAATTAAAGTAGAAAATTAAAAATTTAACTACGTTGGATTACAAATGTGTGCAAATATAATCGCCATCAATAAGATTAGAAAACAAATATTAGGAAGCAAGATGATTAAAAAAAACTTCACAAAATGTCATGAAATATCCTAAGTTGTGTTAGAATGTAATAGAAACACGATCCATGTCTTGTTGCTCAATACAGATGGCAATCTACAAGGCACAAGAATTCGATCTATTTATGATTATACAAAGCTATGTGATTATGTTGTAAATTAAATTTGAATCATATGTGTTTATTCATATTTGTATGTGATCTCGTAATACATACATTTGTAATTCTTTTGCATGTGGAAATGTAAAAGATACGGACAATCATAATAAATCCGTTTTAAAATGTTGAAATAATGTCAAATGGATGCGAACAGCCTTTTCCACATTGTTAGTAGTTGTTATAAGTTAGAAATGTTAGTATTGTGTTGTTAGCATGTTGCCATGAAAAGGTGGCAATTGTCCTCTTCAAATTTTTCAAGAAGGAGATTATGCCTATCTCCGTACAATTTCGCAGTATGAAATTTGAATTTTGAAGTTTGCCAAAGAAAAGATCGTTTGCATCTAATTGACATTATTTTACGAACGTGAAATGCATATAAATAATTTGTACTCATCTTCTGGGAAAAGGCAGTAGAGCTTTTCAAAGTTGAATGGTATATGCAAGTAAAGCTTCATGAATTTAGATCGTATATTACAAAGAAGATAGAGCATGCCTATGTGATTCATATCTTGTTCATTTTGCAAACTCTTGGTTTTTCCAAGTTTTTGTCATATTGAAATATTTTCTTGGTTTTGATCGAATCCGTTGCCTGTCACTCTCAATGTGCATGCAAAAATTGGTCAATTGCAAAGTCGCGAGAAGAAAAAGTTCGAAGATCTCTACTAAGAGATCTCAAAAGACGAAGAAAACAAAGATTTTGAAAGAAAATTGGAGAGCGAGAACCAAAGGATGGAACGTAAGCTCAATCAAATTCCGATTTTCTTCAAATTGGAGAGGATGTAAAGATGTTGAACTATTTCTTGACATCTTTAAAGCTAGAACCTAGTAGCTGTTATAAATTAGAAATGTTAGTATTGTGTTGTTGGCATGTTGCCATGAAGAGGTGGCAATTGTTTTCTTCAAATTTTTCAAGAAGGAGATTATGCCTGAATCCATACAATTTCACAATATGAAATTTGAATTTTGAAGTTTGCCAAAGAAAAGCTCGTTCGCATTTAATTGACATTATTTTACCAACGTGAAATGCATATAAATAATTTGTACTCATCTTATGGGAAAAGTCAGTAGAGCTTTTCAAAGTTGAATGATATATGCAAGTAAAGTCTTGTGAATTTACATCGTATATTACAAAGAAAGTAGATCATGCCTATGTGATTCATATCTCATTCATTTTGCAAAGTCTTGGTTTTTCCAAGTTTTTGTCATACCGAAACATTTTCTTGGTTTTGATTGAATCCACTGCTTGTCACTCTTAATGCGCATGCAAAAATTGGTCAATCGCAAAGTCGCGACAAGAAAAAGTTCGAAGATCGGTACTAAGACATCTTAAAAGACGAAAAAAACAAAGTAAAAGATATTCTGAATTGGAAAAAAAGTAATTGGAGAGCAAGAACCAAAGGATGGAACGTAAGCTCAATCAAATTTCAATTTTCCACGCCAACTTCAAATTGGAGAGGACGCAAAGATGTTGAACTATTTATTGACATCTCAAAAGCCAGAACCTAGACTCTATTAAGATTGAATTTGAACGCCACACGAATTCAATAAACCAGCTCCAGTCAATCGGTCTCATCGACAACTATATATTTTTGTCTCTCAACTAGTTTACACTTTCTACAATTGCTGTGAGGTGATGCTGTGGATTCGGAGAAGTCGGTTGGAGGAAATTCATGAGTAGCACCTAGCCAAGTAAATGGCCGTGCACCAAAAATGAATTTAGAATATTCAAAAACTGAAGAGTAATCATGCGTGTTGCTGTCGCGACTTCAATTTCAATCAGAATGTTTGTAGTTTCAAAACGACATACATTAGAAATTCAAAATTCACAAGTTATAAGGAAGGTAACCTGAGCAGAATGGAAAAGATCGAATTTTATTTGCGAAGGCTCAAGACAGATGAGCCAGTTGATTTTTGTAAGATTTCAAAAATTTTCTAGGAGTGTTTTCCAACAGCCAGCTAGCAATGATTCCGCTCTCCCAACATGCGTAGGATCCTTCCAACAACGTTTTATTTTCGTAGCAACCAGCAATGATTTTGCTCTTCTGTTGATGATCTAAAATCATAAAGGGATCTTGGGTTAGAAAGCTAGCAAATCACCAGTCTTGCTAATGTAAAAAAAACAACATCTACATAATGAACGAGATAAAGCTGATAACACAAGAAGTCAGTGAACAATTCCTCAATGTAGGTGGAATGGTTGCTAAGAGATCCTAGCCTTCTTTCGCTGTGCATGTAATGGATACTTGTGGCATATTATGCCCATTTTCAAATAAATTAAAAAGTTGAAAATGCATGCATTTTTTTCAAAGGCAGATTTTGCTTTTTTTTTTTCTGCCTGTCTGTGCCCGTTCGTATGGATTCCGTACAACTGTCACATGGCACATTTGTGTTGGTCAGTCAAAGTCAAACCTGCCTATTATGCTTCG
>MU832898.1:0-64714 GCA_029204225.1 Diphasiastrum complanatum | reverse complement strand
CCATGTCATCAACTAGCTAACTTTTAAGGAGGAGTGTGAAAATAGTTAAAAACTAGCTAGTAGTTTATTGCCAAGTGGCACCATTATGGATGGCCAAATGTCACATACTCTTGTACATAATTAGTACTGATTTAAAGGTGATCTAAATCCATTTATGTGCTTAGAGATGGCCCATTGAGCCCCTGGTATACAATGAGATGCATCCGCTAGATGTATTTCATGATGGACAGTGGGCTGGATTTGATCTTCTAATCCTAATTCTTTAGCCATTTTTTCAGTCTCAAGTTTATACTAGATCCTGAATTTACTAATATCTTTTGCATAACAAAACCGCCTATGGTTGCGCTTATTTTGGGAACTCCATAGTCCCCCTTATCTACGTACTCTACTCTATTGCTATATGCAGGTGTTGATACTTTCCTAAAGTCATCTCCTTCCTCAGTCCTTGCGGAGTGGACTTCTTTGTCCTCCGAAGTGTAACTTGAGGATGATGTCGGCGTTTCGTCTTCATATTTATTTTTTTCCTAGGATATAGTAATCCTTTTATGACTCTTCCCTTCTGTTGTAGCCATTTGGTCTCTGAAAGTGATTTCCTTCTTCTTCCAATGGGGCTTGGTATAGCCACAGTCTTCCTAATAACACTTTATATGATGACTCTCTAGTGGTCTTTAATATAATAAAGTCCATCAAATATCTATGGTCATCGATATACACCGTAACCTGAGACAACTCCCTTATTGGAGTTCTACGGGTTGCATCTACTAACCTAAGATGTCTAAGTGTCGGTGCTATTCAATGGTGAATCCCTAACTCATATGCAATTTCCTGGGTCATAATATTTACGCTTGATCCAGAATCTATGGGTGCATTATCTAAAACGCATCCATTGATTATTATCTAAATTTCGGGTTGGCCTTCATCACCATATTTTACCAGTTCTACATCGACTGGTGGCAACTTAGCTTTCCTTCTTTTCTTCTTCTGTAAAAATTGTTTAATCTCCTTTTAATAATAATGGTTATCTTCTAATAATTGTTTGAATGTTATATTTGGCTTTCTAGTAGCGAAATCCTCTAATATATCATAAGAGTGATGTTTAAGTGGTGATGGATCTCTAGGCGAGTCAATACTTATGATCGGATCTGCAAACGTCACTTTCTTAACTTTCTTAGTCTCTTCATCCAGAAGTTTATGCAAACATCACTTTCTTAACTTTCTTAGTCTCTTCATCCAAAAGTTTCTTAGTCTCTGAACTGATATCTGCTTCATAATATTTTTCATCTGACCAATCAAAGTCTGGATCTTTATTAAGAGCAGTTTCTGTGGGCTATTCTGCAGTTTGCGTCTTACTTGTCACATTTCTTGCACTTTTCGTAGAATTTGTATTTTCTATCTTCTTAATTTTCTTCTTATCTCGAAGAGTGTAATACCCTATTACATGCATATTTTTGTGAATTGTTATTTTTGATGCAAAACCCCAACGAGCCTACTCAATTCATGAGGATAACCATTTTGCACTATGTCCCAAAGGACAATTATGAAATGACATGAACCTTAATAAGAGGCTAGCCCTAAGAGCAGAACATTCCAAAAGATTCACTTATTATGCCTCAAGCACACGTTGCAACCTTCCACGTGCTTGCTTTTCATTGGAGCAAAGCCGTGTGACAAGGATGCCACCTAGGAATTTTTCTATTGGATGTAATTAGTTAATTAAATTAAATAAGAAGCGGCATATCGGTTACTAAAGAGTTGTGCACTTTCGCACTCGTTCCCTATATGTACACCACTTATGCTTCAATACAACCACCGAGTTTTTTCAGGAGATCATAGAGAGAGTTTGAGTTTTCAAGTTTTTCAGTTCTCTGCTTTCATAAGCTTTTTACTTGCTGAGTTCTTCTATTTCTAACAACTGGTAAGCCTCACCTTGTCGGATGCGCTTGTGATTATAACTCTGGTCAGAAACTTAGCCTTGATACAGTCATATGCGAGCAAGCGTAAATTCATTGTCTAAGATTGTCTTTAAACTCATTGGTTATTTGATTGCATGTGTGATCGAATAATCAATTCCTTCGAACTTAATTGTGATATTAACATTCAGAATCATTGTTTCATTACACTAATGTATATCCAAACTTACACATCCTAAAGCTTGTTCTGTGTTGTTGTGAATCAATACTCTGAAATTTGCATATGGATACTTGTGTAGTTTAAAACAGTAGTCAGTCGTTCTTTTGAATGAGCGCATTCTATTGTTGAGGACAGATTGTCGGACTACATTTGGATTGTGTTGAGACATTTGTATTTGTCTCTACCTTGGTTTATCTGATGCAACAGACCTCGCTTGTTTGACAAACTTTAATAGGTGCACAGACCGATAGATCTGTCTGGCCGATAAGTTGGATACACTAATCAGGTAATGCAACATGTTTGATATGAGATTAGTCGGCATGAATATCTTTTGCTTTTGTATGTTTGAAACCACATCCTAACCGGTGATACTGGTTGTCGATACTTTTAAATGTCCATTGACAACCAACTTTTAATCCAAGACACTTTTGAAGACCCTTAGGAGGAGGAAGTTCCATTAAGTTCAAAACTGTCCAATGTTGTTGTGGACTTCAGGCTGCAGACAAAGAAGCAATATGACATTGGTTCAGATATTGGCTCCTTGAGGCCAAATATAACATTCGAGCAGCTGCTATCTGACAACAATTATTATAGGAAGCAGCTAAAGAGTCTATCACAGACAAGGAGAAAGAAGAAGATTTTTCTACCTGAGATATCCCTTCTTGCAGTTGACCTTGGAGACCTGGGAGCACCAAAGATTGACATCTCACTCTTAGGGTGAATTGATTCTGAGTCAAGCGTTAATATTATGATGGAAGATACGACACATGCACTTGGACTTACTGATATCAAGCCTACTTAGAGAAAGATCAAACTGGCCAACTCGACAAGGAGGAAGCCTGTAGGCGAGCTGAAAGAAGTCACGGTGTAAATCCAAGATATACCATTCGCCATGAATTTTATTATCATCCGACTAGTCATAACATGCAACTACTCAGTCCTTATTGGAAGACCCTGGCTATATCAAGCAAACGTCAGTGTTCATTGGAAGACAAAGGAGTTGCAGCTTTGAACTGGAGAGCATGATGAAAAGGAAAGCTGCACAAGCATGTTATCACATGGCAGCGTGAGCAATATGAAGGAGAAACTGCTCAATCAGATACAAGCTTCACATCTGAACAATCATCTTATGCTCTTCATATATTTTTAGAAGAAGAAGACATTGAAATGAATTATCTGGATTGTTACGAGATTGAAGAGACAGAAGTATTTGACAGTGCAAATAAAGCTCAGCCTTCTCAACGGGAAATACAAGGATGTGTTAATTTGGTATGCCAAAAGGAATACTACTCGGACACAGAATATCAAAAAGAGAAATTGAAGTCGATAAAGATACGGAGGAAATTAATAAAAAATTTGAAAGAGCCGCCAAATCTGCGAGAACTCAGAGGATTTCTGAGTCACGTTGGTTATTATAGAAGGTTCATTCAAGACCATGCATCTATTGCTGCACCACTGACACATTTGTTAAAGAAAGACATTTACTACCAATGGTCTGCTGATTGTCAGCAGTCATTTGAGTTACTGAAGCATAAACTCTTGGATGCCCCAATTTTGAGGCCCCCTGATCGGGTAAGGACATTTCATGTTTATGTGGATGTTTTGTCATTCACAATTGGAGTTATCCTAAGACAGAAAAACGATGAAAAACAGGACTATCATGTCTACTATGCAGGGCATCAGTTGAGCATCTCAGAAAAGAACTATTTGGCAACGAAACGTGAAGGAATTGGAATGATTTTTTTTCAGTGAAGAAGTTTCGACATTATTTGCTGGGATATTCCTTTATCTTCCATGTCGACCACTATGCACTAAAACATTTGGTAAATAAACACTGGTTTAGGATTAGATCTTGAAAAGTCCAACCATCCTCGTAATGGCACGACACTGTGAGATAGTGGTGCTGCATTCTAGTTATTTTGTTTCCTTCTTAGTCTTAATCCCCTAGGGAGAAAATACCCTAACACAGTTATTCAATTTTTAACATAATGTGAAAGCTATCAGGAGTTACACCTTGGGGTCACAATTTTTACAAGTGGATCTATCTTATGTTCTCATGCCACGACGAAAGAAATGGACAGTGTGGCACACCAATGCAACAAATCACGGTGCATAATCGCAATTGGCCCATCAATACCACAACCATTTGGCATGACGAGAAAGGAAATGTTGTTTTTCTATCCTATTTACATCATTATGGATCTAAAAAATAGAATTTGAAGGTAGGTGAGGAATCCAACTACATATGATATAATTGTTGACATGATTGAATCACTTTGTTCAAGTATTACATTTATATTTTTTCTCAAGAATAATGCTTTATACCAAGAGTTGAAAGTTTACCTCCAATCTTAAGGAAGAAGGAAAAAAACTACTAAGATTCCATAGTTTTGATTGTTGATTGGGAGATCGAGCACTATAAATTGAGATACTAATTAAAAAATGTTCACTTACTTTAAATGTGCCAATAGATTTGAATTTAGTGTGAACTTAATAACAAAAGAAATAGTGCATGTGTTAGGAATAGCCAATATGATAATTCCAAGCAAACTAGTAGATGCTTGTGCAACAAACCACAACATGTATTTTATTTTTTCATTGTGCTTCATGTGATTGAGAGAGAGCTTCAACTATAAGAGTTCAAAATAAATGGCTACTGGTCTCCACTGCTACAAGTTAATCTTCCACATCTTAATTTTAGCGATTGCTACAAGAAAGTGGTTCGGCCTCCAAATGTTCTAACACCACATGTGCACCCACATAGCATTTGATTGGAAATTAATGGCTATTTTTAGTTAGAAATTAATGTATGTTATGAACAATTGAAAACTTTTCTATCATGTGTGCTATTAATAACATACTGTGAGGGCTCTAGTGAAAATTCGAGATGATTAACATTGGAGCTACAAACTCATTACCGGCCTATATTTGAAAATTCAAACATTGTCTACGAAGAGTTTGGTAGTCACTAGTTGGTACATGCCTTTCAACTCGTTTCATGTCCGAAGACTTTAACAAGTTGTATATTTAGAGCTTGAACCATTTTTGTGTTTTCATTCTAATGAGTTTGATTACACAAGTTGCATGATACAACCTAAAAATGTACAATTACCTCGAGAAATATAAATTGAGATATTAGACATTGTAACAATTGTACTAAACACATTGTCGACATATTTCATTTTGAGAAAGCATCCAACACATAGAAAAAACACTATTTGATTAGTTATGGGTCAAAGAATGATTTTGCAAAAGTCATATTTTCTTAATTGTTGATGTCAAAACTACTCTCTTTTATATTTTAGTACCTTTGCTCTATTAACTCAATTTAGCAAGTGTATCTGACAAATTGCTCATATGAAGCTCTTGAATTATGATGTTATTGATTTGTTGACTAAAGTATTGTAGAGGAGGTTGGATGATGAAAATTATAATTCACATGTGAGCTTGTAAAGATTTGTTGTAAGAATGCTTCTTCTCACTTCTTGTATGAATGATACATTATGCATCTTAATTGATGTTATTCAATTGATGAATAATGTCATTGATTCGCAATGCTTCAAACCACACCCTTCATCCAAGCCGCATAATTATATAGTCAATTCATGTGAAGGTCCATTCTCATAGAGCAAAGAGACACAAGTGAAGAAGACTATTGTATGTCTTTACATCTGATTAAGTGTGATCATTTTTCAAACACGTATGTGCTCAATATGAAACATGTGAACAATCACTTGTCTCAAAGGCAAGACTGCATCCATCGTCCAGGTTTTCAACTCCCAGGTGATTTTTTTTCTTTCTTGTCCTTTCATATGCTCGAGTGAAACCAAACTTTAACTCTCAACAAGAGAAAAATTGTCACCATTTTATTGCAGGACGCCATTCACATTTCAAGAACATTTTATTTTTAAATGTGATTTGTACTTGTATTTGTGTTTTCACAACAAATTTGCTTTTCATTGCAGGTTGATCCCAACCCCTTTGGCTTGTATACAACATGAAGGCGAGCCATTATTAATGTTTTAGTAGAGACAAATTCCACTTATTTCTTAGACATCAAAAAGTTGAAAGAGCACTCACATGCCTTTCTTGAGCAGAGGAACTTCCCAAGAATCTTCATCCTCTAGACTCTCAAATTATGCAATGAGCAATTTCTCGAAATAACCCAATTGATTTTAAGAGGCTTTATTCTCATATAATTGTCATCATGAATAAATTGTTTGCATCTTTTTTCCGCAACCTATGGTCTCAAAAGCGAGGATTTGCACATTCCATTGTAATCCCAAATCAAGCTGTAAAATTGAGATAAGAAATAGTGAAGCATCTTGCACGGACTCATATCTCTATAACAATTGGGATATTTTATATAAATTCTCTTGGCAAAGAACTATTCTAAAAGAGATTTTGGTTTTGTGGTGTAAATGGAGCCTAGTTACTACTCATGAACACACTCTCTATGTAGAACCTTATCATGGTGTTGATGTCATCTCTAGAAAGGAAACAACAAACCAAAATTGATAAAAAAAAAGGAATGAATCCGAATAAGGTTTGGCAGTTTCAACCAAAACCTCGCTCACCTGACTTGGCTCAGAAAGGAACTTCATGACCCATTCATGGAATGGACAAAATGACCACAAACTATTAAGAGAATGTAGGGTGTTGTAGAGAAAAACTGAATTTTGTATTTTGATTGGGCCACGTGTGCACCTAAACCTTCAGCGACGAGCAGCTGACGACGAGCAGTTGAAAGTTGAAAGGACAACTTTCAAAATATTCGTGACCTAAAAAGTTCTAGAGAACTCTAGCGATGGATCGAGAGAGAGATAAAGAGATATAACCTAGAGAGAGAAAAATAAGCGAGAGTGTGAGAAGCAGCGATGGCTGATCGGGAGAGAGAGGAGCAACAGGTAGTATCGGGGGAGAGAGCGAGCGAGGAGCATCAGCACGACGTGAGCTGGAGATGGATCGAGAGAGATAGATAGATAAGGTGAGTTGGTGAGAGAGCGCAGAGATGGGAGGTGAGAGAGCAGAGAGAATTGAGAGAGAGAGATGAGAGGTGAGAGCGGAGAGGGAGGTGAGAAAGAGAGTGGGGAAGGAGATGGAAGGTGAGAGAGAGATGAGAGGTGAGAGAGAGAGACAGCGGAGAGGGAAGGAGATGGAAGGTGAGAGAGAGAGAGCACGAGGAGAGAGAAAGGTGGGAGAGTAAGAGACGAGCGATTTTTAGATTTTAAGGTTTTTTTAGGAATAGGGTTTTTTAGGGGTTAGGGACCTAGAAATAGTCATAAAGTGAGGTGAGAATCCTTTTGATTGAAGGATACGAGACTCGAAAGTCCTAGAACCCTAATATTGTAGCACCTGAATGCTCTGCCCTCCCCGGACAAAGACAAAAATTCAGATATTCCCTAGAATAACAAAAATAAAACCATATCAACACGCATCAGTGGACAGAGCTAAATACTAATAAACATGTTATTCCTTCTTAACATTATTAACCCACGATCATGACGAACTCTAGTCTCTTAGTGCAAGCAAAAAACAAGCGAGAACTTACAGGATGCTGATGCAAATATGCGCCACTCTGCACGTTGAACTGACCTGCTTCTGGGTTCTAAAATTTGATCTCATAAACTTGCTAAGAAACTTGGAGATTGGAATCCAAGGTGCCTGCTTTACAGCATTCTTAGCAGTAAGATTCTTGTAAAACTGAGGTGAAGCCACTTGAGGTTGAGTTTCAAGCATTGCCATTGCCTCGACTCACCATTCTCATAGAAGTTTTTTGGGTGTGTCTGAACCCATTTTTGTTATCTAGATTCTACAGATCAGCATTATTCTCACCTTGGGCAATTCGCCTGCACGAATTTATTCTTTGCTTAATTTGTCAGCTCTTCTACGTAGCAACAATTGTTAATTGAACCTCCTGTATAGTGTGCTTCAAACCAGTATCCCCTCTGAGATTGTTTTCGACACACTAGAGTAATATTTCTATGCGTGTCAGAAGAGAAAACAGGACTGCAACGATCACATTCGTCGGGAGCTATATTTTCTCTAATATTCGTTCCAGAGTGATTGGATAATTCCAGCAGAGCATATTGACCTTTGGCCAGCGGCAAGTATAGTAGCGAATAATCCAATATTCCAACATGCATTGAGGGAATGTTGTGAGATCAAACGTTTTCTAGTTGCATTAGCTCCCCAAAATTGCTATATTCCGAAGCAGCTTTATTATGCGTTGAATTGTCCTTGCGGAATTTCCTACGCACTCGAGATATTTTCCTACCTTTTGTCAAATGTGGCAGCGGTTCCAGATAGGAAGACTCCATTCTTTCAACTGGCAGGAAATTTAATGCCTTTTCCATAGGAATCTCAGCTGACTGCTGGCAAGAACGTATCGTAAGAGCATCAATGTAGTTGCAGAAAGCAGTTGAGCAGCTAGATATACATGAAGAATCGCTATCACTTTCGCAACCATTAAAAAACAATAGATTTGCTTCTGATTTTTTAATGGTAGCATTAGACGTCCTTTCCACCTGTGTATCTATAGGAAATTGTATCCAGTCACTATTCTTATTAGTAACCAGAGCATCGTACCGTACATAGTTCTTAGCTGTGCTCCGATCATCACAACTTTTACCCATGTGCTCCAAAAAGTAGTTGCGATTTCTTTCCTCCATAGGTTCGAGTTCCTTGTCCGAAACTGTGTGGCTTGAAGCCATGTCATAGCAATCATCCATGCTAAAAGTTCTCTCTTCTGTCCAACCAAAAGGTGATCCAAAACTACCATTTGCATTTGTACTTTCTTTGGTTGGAATTATTAAGTTTTCTTGTTGCTGTTTGGGTGATCTAAGATTCCTGTCATGTTCAGTCTCACTGCATATATCTAAAGTATCTCTTTGGCAGAGATTCCGAGTGGTTGTAGGGCTCAGAGTTGCCTCAATGACGTCGTTGCCTGAAAACAAACGACCGAAGTTTGATAAGTACGTAAACTGATCAAACAGAGAAGCAAGGCTATTGAAATTACATTAGAAGTTCCGAAAACCCGAATATAGTGTGTTATTTACAAAAAACACGAAATCAGTACTGGCATAACCAACTCTATAGTGCTGATTTGAAATCTGCAAAATATCTCAGTTTGGCAATATAATGACATTAATTAGCACTTCTTTTCATGAGATAAAATGCTTGCATCATGCATGATATAAAACGGATAAGCTGTTTGATGGTAACAGCAGTTGAGATTCCAGAATTATACTTTTTATACATCTGTTTGCAGAAAATAGTAATCAAAGGGGGCTTTGTAATCAGATAAGTGCCTGTTGCTATAAAAGCTAGGTCGACGAGACGACGAACTTGATCCTTCCATTCACGAAGCTCAGCTTCTTTTGACTGCAGCTTTTGTTTGGCTATCTGCAGCTGTATCTGGAGCTGGGATATTTGCTCCTTTTGCCTTTCTTCTACGAGAAGTCGTAGTCGATGTTCTAGTTCTCTTGGTGAAACAGGGCAACTATTTGAATCTAATTTGGCTCGTGCAGAAAAACTTTTATTCTGTTCTAAACTGGGCATCCTGGGTAGACTTCGGTCAGGAAAATCTTCGCTTAGAAGATTTGCAAAACTATCTTGATCCAGCTGCAAAAATGCACAGTGAAAAGAAATCAATACAGGATACCAGCCATGTAGATATCACCACACAATGCATAAATTTGAGGTCAGTTTGAAAGGGGAGAATTATTATTTTTTCGATAAAATATTTCTTATTTTTCCATCTTGGATGAACGTTTTTATGAATTCAGGACAAATTTTATATCTTTAAACAGAAATATCTACCAGTTCAAAGTAACATAGTTAAGAAGAAAATATTATCACAAAATACAGAAATCTCTAACCGCAATAGCCATAAGTTTTATCACGGCTCGAATCATGACTTGTCAAGACATTTTCAAACTTTTGAGCAGGCATTTGAGATTTACCACCAATACTCATCGGCCATTAAAAACTACTTCAATTAAAATCAATATGATATTGTCAGTGCCAGTATAAGCCAAATGAATCATTCAGACGTGTGGAGAAGTGCAGAGCTCGGGTACTTTGGATGAAATTAGTTTAAATGCAAGCTACATAAAAAAGGCAGCACTCCTCCAGTAATTTTGTGTTGGTGAAGACTCATTTCTTCTCTTCGAGATCTAGAGTCGACACCACTCAGCCATCAAACTCACTCTCGGAAGGCAAACGAGGACGTAGTAGATGGGAGGTGGTTCAAAAGGAGGATGCACAACAAAGCCGGCACAAATGCCCATATCCACAGCTCTGAGAAAAGAAGAATTATGACATAGCCCATAGCCCAGTCACAACCCATAACAAACTATCTGATAGCGCAGATGTGTTGATGCAATGATGTGTAGGGCAGTGGCTAAGGGCTTCTGGCTTGCCACCCAAGTTGCAATCCCCGTATCATGTACGGATGCCCATGTGTGGATACCATTGAAGCTTTGCAGACCGCCCTTCAAATTGACATTGAAGTCAGCACTCTGGGCATCGAAGACCTGGCTGCCTCGTCAACCTGCACCAGTTGAAGTTCAGCCTTCGGCCTTGGGACCCTTGAATGGTGACATCCAAGAAAGAAAATGAAACACTAGGGCGTGGTGGTGGAAATCACTTTCCAGTCTTTAGTATGCCACAGTTTCATTCAAATTCTAAGCATTTGTGAGCATTGCTGACCATGTGATTATTCATGCTTTTACAAATGAAATGCATCAGTTGCCACATTTGAGATGTGCAATCCTTCTTTTAGAAGTTGTGTGACAGCTGTATGTGAAAATAGGCTAAACTAGAGGTTTCCAGATCAAATTTGCTTTTTCACTGAAGTTTGTTTGAGTAATTAGAACCTCTTTAAAGGTTCATGAACAAACTGCTTTGGGACCTCTATCAGTTCAATGATCTTCAATTCAAGACAAGTTAGATTTTTCTGATAAGCTTCTCAAATCTTTCCACTTCCATAATATGATGGAGCGAGAGATTTTTATGTTGATGAAGCAACTGCAACACTAACTTTTTTTAGTCCTCCGATAAGCGGTGGGTTGGATAGGACATCCTCTCCTCTCCTTCGGTTCAGGAGGTCAACTCCAACTAACTTTTTGAATCTGATGCTCTTAATACAAATACTGTTTACCACACTATTAAGTTGGTTAAAAGACTGAACCACCGTATAGACTATATCAGACCAGATAAGAATTCAACTGTACCAGTACTCTAGAAGACATAACTGTTCAGATAAACAGCTAGTCACATTTGTGTATAGAGCCACCTGGAGCTCTTCATGCAGAATGAAGGCTACAACCAAATTTGCAGGAGTGATATTAGATACAAGCATATTGCCACTGAGATGAAAGCAAGCCACAGAAACTGAAGGCTTTCCAAAAAGAAAAGTACATGCTGAAAAAAAGTGGGATAAGGTCAATAACTTACATCACCAATTGCTGACTGCATGCTCTCATCTGTTATACAGTCTGCCTCAATAAAGTTGATTTCCATAAGCTTAAGCTCTGCTTCAAGTTCTGCCTCCAATTCAGCCATAGTGTTGTCTTTCTGCATGTGCTCTTCAGTCAAAACACTCTTGACAGATTCATCATCAGTATTGAATTCTCCTTGAGCTCCATCAAGTGCATCAACAAGGCTATTGAAAAAATGAGTAGCAGCCTGTTTAACCTTGAAAGGAGAAACTTTTATTTTATCAAAATTGAAATCATCTTGTTCCATGCCACTTTTGTCATAAAACATTTCACCAGGCAGGTCTTCTATTTGCACACATATCTGCTCTTGATCATATTCTGCTTGACTCAATAAACTCTTCAGGGTTTTGATTTCATCCTCGAAGGAACTCCATGTGAACATTAGACCAACCCCCAATCCGAAAGAGAATGAAAAGGCATCAACTGATGACATTGTCATTACTGTGCAGGTCAAGAGCAAGTTTTTCAAAATTGGAAGCTTTGAAACATATGGGTTACTCAAACAGCTTAGTTTTCACAGTGAAGCAAACATTCGAAGACCAGCATATATGAGAGTAGATGTCATGTCCACTTACCCACGAGAAAATCATATGTGATGATAATCCATCCATAGAAACATACATTAGTTCCAAAAATCTTCACATAAATAGCTAGAGACCTATATGCATAATTGGACCCATTCTACTCATGTATTCCTGATTGTTATTTTTGCAAAAACTATTCTCTTTTGAGGACATAAGCCTAGATATTGCCAATTTTCAGCAGAAATGATTTCAATGAAAGACCTCAATGAAATTTGAGTTTAACAAGGACAAATGCTTAACAAAATACATGGACCATGATATAAAAGTTGTCACAAAAGAATTCCGTGACAAGAGTTGCAAGCTCCACAAGCTAGATGCCACTATTCTTACTGTGGTTTAGTGTCAATAGTTATCTTGAAATCTGATTTATGGCACCGATGAATGGGTCACCTTAACTTTGGCAATTTTCAATTGATGCACAAATTGAGTATGGTGACAGGTTTACCAAATCTGCAAGACAAAGAAGATTCTGTTTGTGAGGGTTGTGTCTTGCGTAAAAAACATAGAGAAAAGTTCAAAAGGGGGGAGGAAAGGAAACAAGAGCTAAAAGAGTGCTTAAGCTCATTCATAGTAACTTGTGTGGTTCATGAAAACTATGTTGATTTTCTTAGATGAATCTCGATTCGTGAGGATTGCGATTCAAGGGCTTCGATTGCCCGCGATTAACGATTCACAGCAACATTGATACATAGTATGGGAAACCACTGATGGTTTCTTCCTTCACAGATGTAGAGATTTGTGTTTTCCTCCAGGTTCTTTTGCTTGTTATGTCTAATAGATGTGCAATTGTTTATTCTTCAAGGTAATCCCCAGGTCCAAAAGATGGGCTTGAGTTGCCCCTACATGTGGGGGAGTAGCAACTTGGGGAGGAGACCCATTTTTCCTCCTTGGATCAATGAGAGAACTCCATTTTGAATTTGGGACAGCCCGGTAGTGTAGTTTAAAACCACCCTAAGATAAGTAGTGTGGATGTATGGCATGCCCTACCATCAAAATTCCACCCAAATAAGCTTGTTGGATTTGAGAAGGCTATCTCATACTATAATAATGGATATGACAACCCAGTCCAGATGAAAATTTCCAGGATAGACAACAAACAATAGTTAAAAGGCAAGAGATTTTAACTCTTATTCTGAAACTTAGATCTGTGTCAAGGCGTCCTCTATTTTGGGGCTGAGATTTTATGATTTTTTTTTAAAAGTCCTTCAGTTACATAATTAGGTGGATGCGATTAATCATCAACTGCCAACAAAAGAATAGATCATTACTCCAAAATAGCACAACTGGCATTAGAGTGATCTGAAATGCATAGTTCCTCTTAATGAGACACAACCTACAGATTTCATTCAAGTGAAATTTCAAAATACCTGAAGGATTCAGTCTTGGCAAAGTTCCCAACGAAGAGATGCTTTGAAGACAATCAGCAATTTTCCTTTTCTTGAGAAAGAGAGGGAGCGATGCTCTTTCTGAAAACGGATCTTGTGTGTTAAGCAGCTGTCTTTTCTGGGATGAGAGGGAAAATTTTCCCACTAGAGGAGTTTCTATGTTGGTCATGGTTCCATCCTGTTCGTAAGGCTTTCTATCTTGATTCCGCTTTGGATTTGTCACTAAATGCTTATCCAAAAATAGAGGCCTCAAATTATCCATGTCTTCTGAATCATATCTTTTTGTTGAACAACCATACGCCAATTCTTTCCCTTCTGCTGTAGCCTCAGCTTGTAGAAGGTCCGCAATAGAAAATGCTTCCGCAACTCCAACATCAAAATCGTTATTAATGTTGGCCAGCCCTGTTAGTGGATAGCTAGTACTAACTTTACACATCGTTCTCGAACTCTGAACTCGAAAGTGACAAGCGTTTTCCCTCCCCCGCTCGCTGACGCGTTCTGACGTCCTTCCTCTAGTTTTTGGATATGTTTGTGTGACATCATGAGGTTGTAACAATCCAACAAACTTTAATTCTTCCGCATCCTGAAGCGTATTTGACAGTTCATTTCTGAAGGAGTTGAGAGATTGATCTTCCATCATAGAAATTCGTAATGGAAACGTTTGGATAGGTTCCTTGGGAGAGTCTCGAAAATTTTCTATTTCATGTTCTGATTCTTTCTGCTTCTGTACCAGTTCCAATTCATGGTCAATCGTCCACATATTTGACAAATCAACTGTCTCTTTTGGCACCGCTATAGGGGAACCTTTGCGCTCTGAATCTAAAACATGGTATATTGAAATATTCAACATGGTAGGATCACCTGATTGTTCCTCTGGCCTGGAAGTTTCTTCGTCTAGACGTTGCTTTTGTGGATCAGTTATTTCCTGAAGTGAGATACTCCAACCTTGTTCAATATACGGAGGACAAAGTGCAGCAGAATGTTCTGGAATTGGCGATAAGATATCAGCCTCCCAAATCAAGGAAGTTTGTGAACCTGCATTTCTTGCCTCATCGTGGGAGAGGGAAGAAAGAGATGTGGTTTTGTCCTGGGAAACACTGGCTTTATTGCGTATTTTCCTCGAAATTTTTGGCCAACCTTTGAAGCGGCTCTCATGATTCTCCCATCCTTTTTGAGCAAATTTGCTTCTTATTGTCCCTTTTTTTTGTAATGAAAAACGGCTAATTTTTTCTTCCATGGAGATATCTTCTTTGCTGCTGAAAGTAAACACCGAACTTCGATTATTCATTGCATTTGTGTCATGCTCAGAATAAATTTGTTTGCAAACCTCACTTACATTGTTTTTCGCAATGTAAGTGCTATCCCCAGTACTGGGAAGTGGATCTTCATTGCTGACAGATATTAACATTTTTGATAGATCGTGAACACAGGAATCCTGACCTGGTCCAACGAACTCTTGCGCAGGAGCGAGGCTTGTAAGTTTTAAACCAAAATTCTTCCAGCACATTGCTAGATGCCATGTCCAAGCAGCAATAAGCACGCACCACATTTTCTTCTGGAAAGCAATAGAAGCCACCGATCCGACTCAAACAAGTCATTATATGACTGACACTGACTGAAATGTTGGACTCGCTCACTCACTTATTTGGAGGTTTCTCAGTTCGCGCTGTTGCCGGTTTGTGCGCAATTCACTTACTGTTTTATCAACATCAGGTATTCCCGTTGATGTTGTTTTGTGATTTATTCTGCAATTCTCGTCATTTCCTACAGATGATTAAGCCCCTATTAAAGTAATCACGCATCTCCCAAAAAGAATTCTTTGGCTTTCAGCTCTCAAGTGGGAACGGATCCCTTTCAAGAAAAATATTGCAATGCACGAAATCACAGAAGGCAGGGAGAGCGCAAACTTGTTGGCATATTATAATCCTGCGAGTAGATGGCAAAAGCCACTTAAAGAACAAATGACTGTTTGAAATCGAATAAAAGTATTGAGCTCAAAACATCGATCGAACTTACAGAGATCGTTCATTCAACTTACATTGATGGTTCTTTCTATGATAAGCTTTCCGATCTCTCATGTAGGTTTCCATTTGAGATGCTCAATATTGCTCCTTATTAGTATAGAGCTCATAGTTTAATATAATCGTTCAAAACAAAGATTATTGCACATAAATTTCTGAATAACATCATTGTATCACCAGAATATTACAGCATAGTAACTGCTTTCTTTTAGTAACTTTACAAGGTTCCAATCCTGTTGACATGTATCTATCATGGCCACATTTTCCCTCAATATTCTGTTGCTTTTTGGATGATAAACAGCTTCCAAGTACTGATGCGACCTTTGTGCGCGCCACTGTTCATAGTGGAAATCAAGTAGCGACATTACGAGATTCCTGCAAGTCAAGGACCTGGAGCATATCATTATACGAAATGCCAATGCTACAAAACCCCAAAAAATAACAAGCCTGAATAAAGAAGCACACCAAATTCACCAATGGTGTCAAAATCAATGTTACGCATCAATCATGATAATTTCTGCAGGATTCTGACAGCTGACCAAACATGAACTCCAGATCCTCTAAGCAAGAGCTAAAATTTTTTTTCCTGAAGACTGAAAGCAATCTAGATTATACACTATAATGCCTATAACATCAAATACTTCTTCTTATTCCTTACATAATATGAAATAATTTTTTAATTCACCCTGCACATCCATTATTTACTCGTCGTGCATTTAATCTGAATCAGAGTACAAGAAGGAACAAAAGGACGATCAAATTTTGCTTTGCTTCAAGAATCAGGATATTGCCTGCCATCGCATCGCGATCTCCATCGCAACCTGCGATTAGTAGCCGATAATTTTAATCCTCATACGTTCTATTGTTGTAATCGAGTGTTAATTATAAGTAACCCTGATTTTATTAAAAATGATTTTATTATAAGTGGGTAAATCAAAAGAAAAATAGGATTTTAGCTGGCTCTTAGTGGACCATTTTAGGCATGCAATTAAAGTAAGAAAGTGGTGATGATCTATGTAGGTATACCCGAGCTGGTACCGCAATATAGGCCACGGCCACCGCACGGGCGACTTTGTGGATATTTAAGTACTAGGCTCTACCTTATCAACTAGGTATAGTTCATAGGAGGTGCCCTAGTGGTTGTACCAAGCTCAGCCTCTCGAGCGGCCTTGTCGTTTATTGGCACGGGACAGCTTTGGCCCGTTGGCGCTTATTGGCACATATTGGGAAGGGGAGACAGCTTTGGCCCCGTTCCAATCAGATATTGCCATGTGGAGTCCGGGTAGTGGACAAGAAATCCCCTGGCACCAGGCTTGTAGCGCAGGCATCCCAAAGGGAGCCGGGAACCACGACTTAGCTTCCCAGCCTTCAACTCTTGCCATCCAAACCCACTTGACATACAAGCAGCCAACTCGCCAACAACGATCAGACTTAACCAACTTGAAGTTCCGAAAATCAACATTGAGATCCAACCTGGCGCCATGCCAGATCGGGGGTCCCGATGTGGGTGACTTCCCTCCAAGCAAGCCGCCCGACATACATCAAGCTTAACCAACTCGAAGCTTCGTTACAAACGAGTAACATCCATTCCAAGCAAGCGGTCTGACTTACATCAGACTTAACCAACTGAAAGCTTCGTCACGAGCGCTGGAAGCCAACCTGACGCCACGCCAGACTGGACAGCCATAAATAGGTAACTTCCACCCAAGCAAGCCATCCAACTCAGCCGACAGGTTAAAGCCCGTTCCCCAAGAGCTTAACCCATTCACGTTCATGCAAGGAACACTCAGAACCACAAGCCGCGACAAATATGAAGACAACCAGTTCCTGGACCAAATGGTCCCGACAGCATACCGCTGGCGCCACGGACTACGACCCTCAGCTATGTGCCAAGTTAAAAATTTTCAAAGCGGCCTTACAACTGGCGCTTTTACCGAACACTGAAACCCAGAAGGTAATCAGAGTCAGTTTGAGGAACATCCCACTTTATTGATAAATCTGAGATGGTTACATTTCAAGTGTGTGACCGACCCTAGTCTCCGGGGCGCTAGCATGCCAAGGCGAGAGCCATGACAACATTCCAGCAAGGGAGGCTGAGACTTGGTTGGAGCTCGCCCTGAGTCGCAACCCGCACCCCCTATAGTATTGGTGTGATTCGGCACCCCCCCTCATACCAAGCACTCTACCCAAGCTGGTAAAGCACGTTTTTCTCTCTCTAGGATTTTCTCTTTCTAGAAAGTCATTTTCTCTCTCTAGATTTTATTGATCCCCAGGCTTCCTTTAATCATGCCTAGATCGTGTGAGGTGATTGCACATCGATCTGAGCTCTCTGGACTTCGCTAAAACCGATCAAAGATTTTCAGCCATAGGAACTTGGCGCCGGCTGGATTCTGGTCACAGTGGCGCCGGGAGCGGCGCCGGTGCCGTTGGCGCCGGGAGCAGCAGGGGCGCTGCAAGCGCCGGGGACATAGCTGGCGCCAATGGCGCCGGAAGTAAAGCTTGTAAAGGTAGCTTTACAACATTATCGCTTCTGACTTTTGACTTTGGAACTCCTTTGAGCTCCTGATTTGTCCTTGATGCACTTTGTGTTGAGCTCCCCGGGCTCCGGATTTGTTCATTTCCGCACAGGTATCAGGGCTCCCTGAGCCAAAGGATTTATCGTTTGATTGCCCACTTTATGGTCTACTCCGTGCCTTGTTGCTTCTGCACCTTGATTTCTCTCCTTGTCCCAGCCTGATCTTGATACTTTTCCATCTTGGCTCTTTAAGGTAGGCAAAGATTGAGTACTCCGCAATGCACCTCTTACTTAGCTTGAAGTAGCTCTTTGAATCAGCCCAAATGTAACCATTGACCTCGTGGAAAGCCAAAGGGTCGCACCAGTTTGATCCGCATCCGAACTATCTCTTCGCGTTTGTTTGAATCACCATGTCCGTTGCGCAAAACTTGACTTTCACAATTCCATCACTGGTCAGTTGCCTCATAGTCAAAACAAGAAGTGTACATCGAGCTTGGCTTCAAGTAGCTCTCTTTGAATCAGACACATGCACCTAGAGTTTGCACTAGTCCGATCTCAACGCGAACTGTCCCTTAGCGTCCGTTCGAAATACCAAGTCCCTCATGCAAGACTCAACTTTCACAGTTCCTTCATTGATCAGCTGCCTTACACGTAACACAAGCCAGCGTACTCATATGTTTCCTCATCATTGCTGGTCCAGAGAAAGCCTATAACAAGCTTTCCTTTCCACAACAAAAACTTGTCAACTTATTAGGTCCAAAGTTCGCCAGTCTCCTCGTGTGAGTATGGCTAGGTCACCTTGAATTTGCCCCCATTTGATTAACTTTCATTCAAAATTTGCCCCAAGAGAGAGGTGTGTGTGATAGTTCCCCTCCACTTATAAAATCAGCTGATCGGACTTAGAGTAGAGTTCTTCGGACAAAAAGCCTTTCCAACACTTTGCTTCCCATCGGCTAGGATTATGGCTCGATCCAACTTGTTGCCAATCTCTGAAGAGGGTCCTAGTCTTTCCCCTTTAAGGAAAAACCCAACTGATACTGGATATCACCCATGCTCAGTGAGTTTCAGTTCCGAAGGTGGCCGTTCCAAAATGAAGACCAACTGCTCCATAGAAGATCTCCCCTAAAATTGCCCTTTCCAACTTTTGACTTCCTACTTGCGTCTGGTGGGCGTTGTCGCAAATGAAACTAACCCAAGAACCAGGCTAGCCATCCATCCTTTGCAAACATTGAGTCATTTCGTTGCGTTCACGTGCGAGTACTTGAACTGCAAATCCGCCCCACAGATTCTGGATATCACCCATGCTCAGTGAGTTTCAATTCCGAAGGTGGCCGTCCCAAAATGAAGAGAGAAGATCTCCCCTGAAATTGCCCTTTCCAACTTTTGACTTCCTGCTTGCGTCTGGTGGGCGTTGTTGCAAATGAAACTAACCCAAGAAACAGGCTAGCCATCCATCCTTTGCAAACATTGAGTCGTTTCGTTGTCGTTCACGTGTGAGTACTTGAACTGCAAATCCGCCCCACAGATTCTGTAGTCCTCTTTGTTTGATGGTATCAGCCTTCAAAAGAAAAGGTTCCTTCTCGAGCCATCAGCTCCTTGTATCACAAGCAATCATGCAAACCAAGCAAAGCACGAGTACTAAGACTCACCACGAATACGTACAAGTAAGACACTCAGGCAGGTTTACTAACAAGTAACAAAGACAAGGTCCCCCTTTGAGATGGTCCTGCCAACGGACCTTTGCCTGGCCGCGCCCATACAAATCGATCACGAAATCAGCCCACATAGGACACCCCTCCAACTATCCGTGCTTTCACCATTAAGCAGCACATTGCCTCAGTCACGCCCCACCACTTTTTGGTCGATAGCCCTTATAGCTAAACGATCGGCAGCTATCCCGCACCGGCATCTAACCACCCGTGCTTTACACCCGAATTCGAGCAGCATCTCTGTATCAATGGTTAACCCGTACAGTTCGAATATGTCGCCCCGCACCCCACAAGGTACAGACCGTGCTTTCACCTCCCTAGGCAGCACTTTGCCTCATCCGTCCTACGTGCAGACAACGCCAGGCCCGAACCGCGAGAACTGACCGTGCTTACACCTCAAGGGCAGCACCTTGACTCATCAAGTCCCCCGTTCTGTCGACCACCCCGACCGTGGACGCACCCGTGCTTACACTGTGGGCAGCACCTTGCACAACAGTTGTCTTGATGAACCCCAAACCGTGGCCATTTCCGTGAGATCCGCATAGCTGACCGGCCAGTCGGCTCTGATACCACATGTAGCGCAGGCATCCCAAAGGGAGCCGGGAACCACGACTTAGCTTCCCAACCTTCAACTCTTGCCATCCAAACCCACTTGACATACAAGCAGCCAACTCGCCAACAACGATCAGACTTAACCAACTTGAAGTTCCGAAAACCAACATTGAGATCCAACCTGGCGCCATGCCAGATCGGGGGTCCCGACGTGGGTGACTTCCCTCCAAGCAAGCCGCCCGACATACATCAAACTTAACCAACTCGAAGCTTCGTTACAAACGAGTAACATCCATTCCAAGCAAGCGGTCTGACTTACATCAGACTTAACCAACTGAAAGCTTCGTCACGAGCGCTGGAAGCCAACCTGGCGCCACGCCAGACTGGATAGCCATAAACAGGTAACATCCACCCAAGCAAGCCATCCAACTCAGCCGACAGGTTAGAGCCCGTTCCCCAAGAGCTTAACCCATTCACGTTCATGCAAGGAATACTCAGAACCACAAGCCGCAACAGATATGGAAACAACCAGTTCCTGGACCAAATGGTCCCGTCAGCATACCGTTGGCGCCACGGACCGAATGGTCTCGACGGCATACCGATGGCGTCCCGGGATACGACCCTCAGCTATGTGCCAAGTTAAAAATTTTGAAAGCGGCCTTACAACTGGCGCTTTTACCGAACACTGAAACCCAGAAGGTAATCAGAGTCAGTTTGAGGAAAATCCCACTTTATTGATAAATCTGAGATGGTTACATTTCAAGTGTGTGACCGACCCTAGTCTCCGGGGCGCTAGCATGCCAAGGCGAGAGCCATGACAACATTCCAGCAAGGGAGGCTGAGACTTGGTTGGAGCTCGCCCTGAGTCGCAACCCGCACTCCCCTATAGTATTGGTGTGATTCGGCACCCCCCCTCATACCAAGCACTCTACCCAAGCTGGTAAAGCACGTTTTTCTCTCTCTAGAATTTTCTCTTTCTAGAAAGTCATTTTCTCTCTCTAGATTTTACTGATCCCCAGGCTTTCTTTAATCATGCCTAGATCGTGTGAGGTGATTGCACATCGATCTGAGCTCTCTGGACTTCGCTAAAACCGATCAAAGATTTTCAGCCATAGGAACTTGGCGCCGGCTGGATTCTGGTCACAGTGGCGCCGGGAGCGGCGCCGGTGCCGTTGGCGCCGGGAGCAGCAGGGGCGCTGCAGGCGCCGGGGACATAGCTGGCGCCGGAAGTAAAGCTTGTAAAGGTAGCTTTACAACATTATCGCTTCTGACTTTTGACTTTGGAACTCCTTTGAGCTCCTGATTTGTCCTTGATGCACTTTGTGTTGAGCTCCCCGGGCTCCGGATTTGTTCATTTCCGCACAGGTATCAGGGCTCCCTGAGCCAAAGGATTTATCGTTTGATTGCCCACTTTATGGTCTACTCCGTGCCTTGTTGCTTCTGCACCTTGATTTCTCTCCTTGTCCCAGCCTGATCTTGATACTTTTCCATCTTGGCTCTTTAAGGTAGGCAAAGATTGAGTACTCCGCAATGCACCTCTTACTTAGCTTGAAGTAGCTCTTTGAATCAGCCCAAATGTAACCATTGACCTCGTGGAAAGCCAAAGGGTCGCACCAGTTTGATCCGCATCCGAACTATCTCTTCGCGTTTGTTTGAATCACCATGTCCGTCGCGCAAAACTTGACTTTCACAATTCCATCACTGGTCAGTTGCCTCACAGTCAAAACAAGAAGTGTACATCGAGCTTGGCTTCAAGTAGCTCTCTTTGAATCAGACACATGCACCTAGAGTTTGCACTAGTCCGATCTCAACGCGAATTGTCCCTTAGCGTCCGTTCGAAATACCAAGTCCCTCATGCAAGACTCAACTTTCACAGTTCCTTCATTGATCAGCTGCCTTACACGTAACACAAGCCAGCGTACTCATATGTTTCCTCATCATTGCTGGTCAAGAGAAAGCCTATAACAAGCTTTCCTTTCCACAACAAAAACTTGTCAACTTATTAGGTCCAAAGTTCGCCAGTCTCCTCGTGTGAGTATGGCTAGGTCACCTTGAATTTGCCCCCATTTGATTAACTTTCATTCAAAATTTGCCCCAAGAGAGAGGTGTGTGTGATAGTTCCCCTCCACTTATAAAATCAGCTGATCGGACTTAGAGTAGAGTTCTTCGGACAAAAAGCCTTTCAAACACTTTGCTTCCCATCTGCTAGGATTATGGCTCGATCCAACTTGTTGCCAATCTCTGAAGAGGGTCCTAGTCTTTCCCCTTTAAGGAAAAACCCAACTGATACTGGATATCACCCATGCTCAGTGAGTTTCAGTTCCGAAGGTGGCCGTTCCAAAATGAAGACCAACTGCTCCATAGAAGATCTCCCCTAAAATTGCCCTTTCCAACTTTTGACTTCCTGCTTGCGTCTGGTGGGCGTTGTCGCAAATGAAACTAACCCAAGAACCAGGCTAGCCATCCATCCTTTGCAAACATTGAGTCGTTTCGTTGCGTTCACGTGCGAGTACTTGAACTGCAAATCCGCCCCACAGATTCTGGATATCACCCATGCTCAGTGAGTTTCAATTCCGAAGGTGGCCGTCCCAAAATGAAGAGAGAAGATCTCCCCTGAAATTGCCCTTTCCAACTTTTGACTTCCTGCTTGCGTCTGGTGGGCGTTGTCGCAAATGAAACTAACCCAAGAAACAGGCTAGCCATCCATCCTTTGCAAACATTGAATCAGCCTTCAAAAGAAAAGGTTCCTTCTCGAGCCATCAGCTCCTTGTATCACAAGCAGTCATGCAAACCAGGCAAAGCACGAGTACTAAGACTCACCACGAATACATACAAGTAAGACACTCAGGCAGGTTTACTAACAAGTAACAAAGACAAGGTCCCCCTTTGAGATGCTCCTGCCAACGGACCTTTGTCTTGCCGCGCCCATACAAATCGATCACGGAATCAGCCCACATAGGACACCCTTCCCCTAGGACTCTAGATATTTCGTTTGGTCGTCCAGGTTGAGCTCCTTGAGCTCTGCATCGGCACTTAGATTCACCTTTGACGTAGAAACTGCAGGCAATGTTGGCTCCATTTGACCTCGCGTCAGCTGGTTTGTCACTGTTGGATGTCTTTCGTTAAAAAAGTGAGTTTTCGCTTGGTCACACAAGGTGAGCTCCTTGGGCTCTGCATCGGCACTTGAATTCACCTTTGATGTAGAGACTATAGGCACCAGTCGACTCTGATACCACATGTTGCGCCGGCGCATCAAAGGGCGCTGGGACTTGAGCGGTTTCCCCAACACGCGCTTAAGTCTAACATTCATCCATCATGCACTTACGTAAAAGCCAACTCAGAAACGTAACAAGCTTAACCATTCAGACTTAAGAAAACTGGAATCCCAACCAACCCGAAAGCCAACTCAGAATCCGTCCCCAAAAGGTAACCAAAGGCAAAGACAAGCCACACATGAAACCCAAGGCATAGTGGTCGCCAAACTGACCAATTGACATAGCGGCAAGCCCCATGTCGATGACAGGGACCCTTAGGCGCCAGCGACGCAAAAAGGTTGTAGTAAGGGTCCTTCCACTTGGACCAGTCCCGGAGGCGAAACCGAAATGGTAATCATCCCCAAGGATCAACTTTATTAGATTTGGAAGAGGTTACATTCATACATAGACTGACCGATCTCGGGGCCACCAACACGTGCTGGGCATTGTGCCTGGCTCGTGCTGGTAGAGGGAGCTGAGACCTGGCGACTGGATTCCTGGCGCTGGTTGAGCTGCCCAAGTTTCTGTCTGTCGGACTCCCCCTGTAGTTCTGCTGTGATTCGGCGCACCTCCTCTGTTCTGAAACATAGTGCTTTCTGGTAAAGCACGCTTTTTGGGACTTAGTTTTTATTTTGCTGATTAAGCCTGGCAAGCCTGGCAGAATCAGTCTGGCTCCCGGACATGGGTCCCGGGAGCCGTCCCGGCGGCCGAATCAACCTGCTTTCCTGACTAGGCCATGACTCGAGCTCCAGAGCTAGCTCATGACTTTGTGACTACTTGACTGGCTCACCACAGGTCGGAGGCTCAGTCCTTGACATTCTAACTTGCTCTGGGACCTTAGGGAGTGTCACCCCTTTGAGTCTTACAGGGCACGCTGGGTGCACCCAAGTCAGCTTTACAACACCAACAATGATCAGACTTAACCAACTTGAAGTTCTGAAAACCAACATCGAGATCCAACCTAGCGCCATGCCAGATCGGGGGTCCCGATGTGGGTGACTTCCCTCCAAGCAAGCCGCCCGACATACATCAAGCTTAACCAACTCGAAGCTTCGTTACAAACGAGTAACATCCATTCCAAGCAAGCGGTCTGACTTACATCAGACTTAACCAACTGAAAGCTTCGTCACGAGCGCTGGAAGCCAACCTGGCGCCACGCCAGACTGGACAGCCATAAACAGGTAACTTCCACCCAAGCAAGCCATCCAACTCAGCCGACAGGTTAGAGCCCGTTCCCCAAGAGCTTAACCCATTCACGTTCATGCAAGGATCACTCAGAACCACAAGCCGCGACAGATATGGAGACAACCAGTTCCTGGACCAAATGGTCCCGACAGCATACCGCTGGCACCACAGACTGAACGGTCCTGACAGCATACCGCTGGCGTCCTGGGATACGACCCTCAGCTATGTGCCAAGTTAAAAATTTTGAAAGCGGCCTTACAACTGGCGCTTTTACCGAACACTGAAACCCAGAAGGTAATCAGAGTCAGTTTGAGGAAAATCCCACTTTATTGATAAATCTGAGAAGGTTACATGCCATGACAACATTCCGACAAGGGAGGCTGAGACTTGGTTGGAGCTTGCCCTGAGTCGCAACCCGCACTCCCCTATAGTATTGGTGTGATTCGGCACCCCCCCCTCATACCAAGCACTCTACCCAAGCTGGTAAAGCACGTTTGTCTCTCTCTAGGATTTTCTCTTTTTAGAAAAGTTATTTTCTCTCTCTAGATTTTATTGATCCCCAGGCTTCCTTTAATCATGCCTAGATCGTGTGAGGTGATTGCACATCAATCTGAGCTCTCTGGACTCCGCTAGAACCGATCAAAGATTTTCAGCCATAGGATCTTGGCGCCGGCTGGATTTGGTCACAGTGGCGCCGGGAGCAGCAGGGGCGCTGCTGGCGCCGGGGACATAGCTGGTGCCGATGGTGCCGGAAGTAAAGCTTTTAAAGGTAGCTTTACAACAAGGCCGCGCACGTCTGGAACTCGCCACGCCCGGGACCAGGAAGCCCGGAACTAGGCGGCGGCGCTTCAGGGGCCGGCCTGGTTTCTGGCGCCGGCGTCCCGGGACCACTGGCGCCGATGTGCCGGCGCCCCGGGGACCACACGCATTGGAGCGCTTATGGTGCCTGGGCGCCAGGTGTCCCGGGACCCCACTGGCGCCGGGACCACACACCTTGGAGGCGCGACGCTGGGCACCGGGACCACTGGGCGCCAGTGGGCGTTTCTGAGAAGTTTATGGGATAAACGGTGAGAATTCAAGGAGGAGGCAAGTGCAGGGCGGGCAGGGCGGGCAGATAGAGCAGCTAGTAGCAAGGCGGCACTATTGTAAAGCTACCTTTACAAGCTTTAGTTCCGGCGCCATCGGCGCCAGCTATGTCCCCGGCACCAACAACGCCCCTACTACTCCCGGCGCCAACGGCGCCTACGCCGCTGCGGTGCCACTGTGACCAGAATCCAGCCGGCGCCAAGTTCCTATGGCTGAAAATCTTTGATCGGTTCTAACGGAGTCCAGAGAGCTCAGATCGATGTGCAATCACCTCACACGATCTAGGCATGATTAAAGGAAGCCTGGGGATCAATAAAATCTAGAGAGAGAAAATGACTCTCTAGAAAGAGAAAATCCTGGAGAGAGAAAAACGTGCTTTACCAGCTTGGGTAGAGTGCTTGGTATGAGGGGGGTGCCGAATCACACCAATACTATAGGGGAGTGCGGGTTGCGACTCAGGGCGAGCTCCAACCAAGTCTCAGCCTCCCTTGCTGGAATGTTGTCATGGCTCTCGCCTTGGCATGCTAGCGCCCCGGAGACTAGGGTCGGTCACACACTTGAAATGTAACCTTCTCAGATTTATCAATAAAAGTGGGATTTTCCTCAAACTGACTCTGATTACCTTCTGGGTTTCAGTGTTCGGTAAAAGCGCCAATTGTAAGGCCGCTTTCAAAATTTTTAACTTGGCACATAGCTGAGGGTCGTATCCCAGGACGCCAGCGGTATGCCGTCGGGACCATTTGGTCCGTGGTGCCAGCGGTATGTCAGGACCATTTGGTCCAGGAACTGGTTGTCTCCATATCTGTCGCGGCTTGTGGTTCTGAGTGTTCCTTGCATGAACGTGAATGGGTTAAGCTCTTGGGGAACGGGCTTTAACCTGTCGGCTGAGTTGGATGGCTTGCTTGGGTGGAAGTTACCTGTTTATGGCTGTCCAGTCTGGCGTGGCGCCAGGTTGGCTTCCAGTGCTCGTGACGAAGCTTTCAGTTGGTTAAGTCTGATGTAAGTCAGACCGCTTGCTTGGAATGGATGTTACTCGTTTGTAACGAAGCTTCGAGTTGGTTAAGTTTGATGTATGTCGGGCGGCTTGCTTGGAGGGAAGTCACCCACATCGGGACCCCCGATCTGGCATGGCGCCAGGTTGGATCTCAATGTTGGTTTTCGGAACTTCAAGTTGGTTAAGTCTGATCATTGTTGGCGAGTTGGCTGCTTGTATGTCAAGTGGGTTTGGATGGCAAGAGTTGAAGGCTGGGAAGCTAAGTCGTGGTTCCCGGCTCCCTTTGGGAGGCCTGCGCTACAGGCACCTGGGACAGGTGTCAGGAAGCGAACTGAGTCGGGGCCAAACTCATATGTGCCAGTAAGATAGGAGGGCTTTGGCCCCGTACCAATCACGTTTTGACACGTGGAGTCCGGGCAGGGACCAGGAATCCGTGAGAAAGGGCACCGGCAACCAGGAATTCGTGGGAAAGGGCGCCGACAGGAGCAATGCAATGATTTTGCTAATTGAGAGTAGATTCTTGGTCAGATTTGGAACATGGAGAACGTTGGTGGACAACAACTTGACTTCACCTTTCTAGAATTTGACTTTGACTGTACTTTCACCTTTGATTAAATGTGATGAATTGTCTCCAAGTTGCACAACTCTTGTATGAGTGAATGATTTGTAGTCTTTGAACCAGTTGCGATAGTGAGTATGTGTTGAGTTGCTCCGAAATCTAGATACCAAGAATCGATATGTTGTTGTTCTCCAACTTTGGTCATGAAAGTAGCTTCATCTTCTCTTGTTGCTGAATTGAGTGACTAGTTGTAGCAGTGTGTGCTTGTTGTTGGAACTACTTCTTCTTTTTGTTGTTGTACTTCAAAGTTCGGTAGTCCTTGATTTCATGGCCAGTCCTCTTACAGTATCTGCATAATAGTTTCTGCACTGGTTGGAATGATGAAAAACTTGAATTCGATCCTGAACCGAAATTTGGTTTAGACTGCATGTTGCTCTTCCTGTTAGGATAATCTGACTGTGTAGATCTCTTAGATCTGAACTTCTGATTTCTTTTTGAGTATAGAACTTGAAGATCCACTCCTGAGCTTGAGGAGGATGCTGATCTTCTGATCTCCTCTTGTAGAAGCAAAGAAATTACTCTTGATAGAGTGAAGTGCTCTTGGGTATATATTGCCAAGAAACCACTGGCGTTGGGCGCCGACGAGGGCACCCGAGACCCGGGACCAAGGCGCCGAGACCACTGGCGTCGGGCGCCAGCCCCACAGGGCACCGACACTTGGCGCCCACGACACGTGTACTCATGCACACATGTGGGCATTGGCGCCCTGCGCTCGTGGGCGCCGGGACCAAGGCACATGCACTCACGCACACTTGTGAGCATACTGGCATTTTGAAACTATATGCAAGCAAAACAAGTTCTGAGCGAATATTATGGGATAAACCCATCAGATCACGTGGCAAGAAAGGTTGAGTGTCACTCGGGTAGGGCGGGCAGTAGCATGGGACCACTTGGGGACATGCGTCGCGTGCAAAACATGGTCGCGGCCAAACTGGCCGTGCCAGTAAGATACGAGGGGAGGCGAATAATGCTACATGTAGCCCACCGTCAGATGAATGATACTTAAACTTAGCATAAGAGAGATAGATAGTCAAGGTCTAAATTTGTTTGTAGCCTCCACTATGGAACATAATAAACCTTCTCTCAACATATGACATAATGCCACATGTCCGCTATCATTGCTCACAAATGTTGCGGCCAATGGAAGAATTATAACTTATTTAAACATGCAATAATACATTTGAGGAAGTCAGTGGCAGAGGGCACGCCTACGCCAATCACTACCCAAAGATTGGATATAAATGGTAATGTCCCGACCAAGTAAACATTATTTCAAGTGATTGTTCTTTTATAGGAATTCTATATTTTTGTCTATAAAAGTGGAATTCAATTTTTTAAACTAGCAGAAAAAATTCAATTTATTTTTTCATTTACTATTTTTTTATATAATTTATTATGGAAAAACGTTGGTGTGGAATTCAGAGGCCATTGAAATTGGGAGCATCGGTCAGATTGTGGTGTGGAATAAACGGGTTGGTAGTTATTTTATTTGTTAGAAAAATGGGTAGAATTTTTGGCGCCTCCTCAAAAAGGCCTAAATATCTTGCCAATGGCAATTGCGTATAGGGGAAGGCACTCCAACTCTTTCCCCATTGCGAGATGTCTGAGTGTGAACTCGAAGGGAAGGTCTCTCCTAAAATCTTAAAGACCAATAGACTTATTGATTTATCATTCACATAAAACAAGTCTTGATTCAACTTAAATGAAATCAAATTAGACTTGAAAATCAAAACTCGAAAACAATGGATCACATAAATTCATTCACATAACAACAGAAGCACTAGGGGTCAAGATGGGGACCCCCCCCAAGGATATTTCTTGTCATTATGCAAAACCAATAGGCCTATGCCAATTACATATACATTGGATTCCAAAAAGGATCTCAAAATAGGAACATAAACTTACTTCCTTTCAATGGACTTAATTCCAAAATCTAGCTTATCAGAAGCATAGGATTTTCTTCGTAAATCTTAATTCTTTCCACATGCAATCATGAAGGATCATAGAAACTTGACATGCAATCATGATTGATCATAGAAACTTGACATGCAATCATGATGGAAATCTAGAAACTTGACATGCAACTGAAAATGAGCAAGCTACAGTTACATACAAGGGCAAATAAACAAACTGCCAACACATATCAAAGGACTTACGTCATAAGATCATCATGCTTAGTTGATCTTAAGGCTTCATGACTTTCAAAGTCACATATATCATCATTCATAATTCAAAAAATTTTCTTTACATGTGTTTTTTTACAATCATAAAGAATAAAGATGTTCCTTGTATTGGCTAAGATAAGCCATTTTCAAAATTATACCAAATTTCATCTACTTAACTTGTTCATGTCATGCAAAAGTTCACCTTTATGTATTCAAGTCAAACAAATCTTGATACAACTCTTTTATATTGACGATTCTATTTCATCTTGCTTTTCAAAGCATTCCTAGACATGCATTTAAAGCAATCCTTTGATTCTAATGGACAATCGATGTGATTAAGAAAAAACTCCCCTTGTTTTACTAGTATGGCCTTCAAAGATCGAATGGTCATGACTAGTTTCAGGTTGCATGTTTTTTATATGAGCGACCTTATGGTTCTTTGCAAGTAGGCGTCCAGTGTTTCGTTGTTGTTAGGTTCTTCGTCATGCTGAGCAGGAGTCTTTGTTTTCTTGATTATTTCCATGTAATACTTGCTTCTTGAAGCAAAAGGCCTCTTAAACAACGGATGGAGTTTTATGTTCTTCTGCATGCATGAACATACAGGGTCTTCACATCAAGTTCACGAAATATAAAACCTTAGCTCTGATACCAAACTGTGAACTCGAAGGGAAGGTCTCTCCTAAAATCTTAAAGACCAATAGTCTTATTGATTTACCATTCACATAAAACAAGTCTTGAATCAACTTAAATGAAATCAAATTAGACTTGAAAATTAAAACTTGAAACAATGGGTCACATAAATTCATTCACATAACAGCAGAAGCATTGAGGGGTCAAGATGGGGACCCCCCCCCCCTTCCCGAAGGATATTTCTTGTCATTATGCAAAACCAATTGGCCTATGCCAATTACATATACATTGGATTCCAAAAAGGGTCTCAAAATAGGAACATAAACCTATTTTCTTTCAATGGACTTAATTCCAAAATCTCATAAGCATAGGATTTTCTTCATAAATCTTAATTCATTCGACATGCAATCATGAAGGATCATAGAAACTTGACATGCAATCATGATTGATCATAGAAACTTGACATGCAATCATAATGGATCATAGAAACTTGACATGCAATCATGATTGATCATAGAAACTTGACATGCAATCATGATGGATCATAAAAACTTGACATGCAATCATGGTTGATCATAGAAACCTGACACACCTTCAAAGTAAGGTCAGTCCTTAAACCCAGAAGGCTTCTTATTTTTGTTATCGTTCTTCAGGCACTTTCATAAGAGTTATGGACTTGGCTCATTACATTCGCCGTGTCCATTCTTTTATCGTTATTATGCATAAGCAGGCCTAAGGGCCCTTTTTATTCATATACTGGCCTTGGTCCCTATTTGGTTATATTTTTAGGACTTGGTCACATTGATTTGGAGTGGGGGTCCTCCTATTGGGAGGGCGCACTATTTTCCCTCCAAATCCTTTTCCCTCCCTTTTTTGAATCCTCCATTTGATTCAGAGAGAGGGTATAAGTAGGGCAGCATTGTATTCCTTTATTCAGTTTATGATGATTGCTCCTCTTTAGCCTCCTTAAGCATTCTCTTCCTGCTTTCTAGCTTAAGTCCTGCTTTCTAGCATAGCTAGTGAACCTTAGCTTGTAACTTGGTATCAGAGCACTTTCCTGCAGATTGGTGAAGGTTGTCCAGCGCCCTACCACCCATCACTTTCATCGATTTTTCTCCGTCAACCTTCCTGCAGATTGGTGGAGGCTGTCCAGCGCCCTACCACCCATCACTTTCATCAATTTTTCTCCGTCATTTTTGCAAATTGGTGGTGCATGTCCTGCGCCCTACTGCCCATCACTTTCAACGTTTTCTTCATCATTTTTTGCAATTTTGGTGAAGGTTGTCCAGCGCCCTGCTAACCCATCACTTTCGTCGATTTTTTCGACAGATTTTTATTGTTTTTGCAAATATAGTAGCTATTGCCCAGTGCCCTACTAACTCATCATTTTTGACACTGTTCATCACCGATTTGCTGTCCATTTTTTATATTGATTGGAGGCTGTCCAGCGCCCTACTACCGTCTCATTTCCAGCGGTAACCCATCACTTCCATCGATTTTTTTAGCAGATTTTTATTGTTTTTGCAGATTTGGTAGCTATTGCCCAGCACCCTACTACCTCATCATTTTCGACACTTTTTGTCACAAATTTGCTATCCATTTTTTATATTGATTGGAGGCTGTCCAGCGCCCTACTACCGTCTCATTTTCAGCGGTTCTTTTCACCGACTTGTTGTCCGTTTCGGCTATTGATTGGAGGCTGTTCGATGCCTTATTTCAGCCCCCTTTTTTTTAGCCTATTCTTCAACATATTGTGGATCTTGGTAGTTGCTGCCCAGTGCCCTATTATCTTCAGCTTTTACCTCTCTTTGTTGGCACTATCGAGTGAACAATAGATCATCACCCACTAAGGTATTGCTTGCGCCCTTTTTGCACTTCCTTTTTGCACCTACTTGCTGTCTTTTTTACTCACATACTGCTCTTTTCCAGCACCCTATTCTTGTTTATATAGTACATTTGGTCTCCCTTCATATAGTGCTAGTTCTTATGGGTCTCATTTCGGGTATTCTGTACAACCATTTGGATTTCCCTTCGCACCACCAAGATTTTCTTCTTCCACTTTTTTAGGTAACCTTGAGCCTCATTTTGCTCGTGATTTTCGTGATCGCATCCAGCTTACTACTTATTCTGGTCCATTTGATGGGAATATCTTGGAAAATTGGTTCTCTAAGTTAGAGACCTATAATCTTATGTATCCCAAGACTGAAACCCAGAAAGTGCAGTTGGCTATGTTACATTTAGATGGTCGAGCTCAGACTTGGTGGCGTGTCTATAGCTTTGAGCCTACTCGTGAGGGATTACATATATGGCCTACCTTTTGGCATGGTCTTCATATGGCTATGATTGACCCACAATGGTTGGTTCGCCAACGTGATCTTTTTCGTAGCCTTCGCCATACTAGTCATTTGACTACTTATATTGATCAGTTTATTGAGCTTTCTTACCTTTTTACTGATCATCATCTTACAGAGCTTATTTCACATTTTATTGCTGGCCTTAGAGGCTCCTTACGATATGATGTTTCTTCTTTTCGGCCTCCTACTCTCTCAGATGCTATCTCCTTGGCTACTACCCTGCAGCATAAGTATCCTGAGTTGTCCACTTCTTCTCGTTTTTCTCGCCCTCTTTCCACTTCTCCTACTTTGGCTTCTTCAACTATCACTCCTCCTCGTCCTTCTACACCTCGCCTTGCCTTTGTTCGCCATTATTCAGCCGCAAAGTTCATTGAGATTCAGCAAAAGCGCCTATGTTATCGTTGTAAGAGTCCAGATCATCTCGCACGTGATTGCCGACATTCTCCTGGTCCTCCTACCACTGTTTTTTTACCATGAGGCTCTTACTCCTGATAATTCTGATGTTTATATCCAAATTCTTGATACTCCTAACCCACATTCTATAGATGAGCCGATTGACCCGCTTCTTGATGATCCTGCTTTTGTCGCTTGCCATGCGCAACTTGCTTATGCTACTTGGGCTGGGCGTCCTGGTCCTCGTTCTATTCAGTTACGTGTTCGCATTTTGGAGCAAGAGTATATTGCTTTGGTGGATATGGGCAGTACACATTCATTTATTAGCAGTTACATTTCCACCAGGATTCGTGTCACACCTATTTCTACTACATAGTCTCTCAGTGTTGAGGTTGCTAGCTCACATACTTTGATCAGCTCTTAGATGTTTCAGGGCTTGGACTATAGCATTGGTGACTTCTCTGGACATGTAGATTTCTATATTCCTTTGGAGCGCTATGACGTTATTTTTGGTGCAGATTGGTTTTCGTCACTTGGTACTGTTGCTATGGATCTTTCTCAGTAGGCATTGTCTTTTACAAATGATGGTCATCATCATTTACTTTTTGGTATTGATTCCCAGGGTGACTATCAGTTGGTTATCGGGAAGCAGTTTATGCGTAGCCTGCCAGCTCTTTTTATCATTCAGAGTACATCAGTTGCTACTCCTCCTGTTCCATCCATGGGTCCTCTTTCTCAGGTGATTTCTGACTTATTGCATCGGTATTCTGTGGTCTTTTCAAAACCTACATCTCTGCCACCATTACGAGATGTCACCCACCATATTGATCTTATTCCTGGTGCTACCCCACCCTCTCGTGCTCCATATCGTATGTCTAAAGATGAACGTGATGAGGTTCAGCTCCAAATTGCTTCCCTTTTATGTCAGGGCCGCATTGTTCCTAGCCATAGTCCTTTTGGTGCTCCTGTCCTCCTTGTTGCCAAAAAAGATGGAACCAAACGCCTTTGCATTGACTATTGTGCTTTAAACAAGCTGACTATTCATAATTAGTATCCTATACCTCACATGGATGACCTTTTTGATCAGCTTGGCACTTCTTCCATCTTTTTTAAATTGACCTACGTTTTGGATACTACCAAATTAGGATGCGTCTTATTGATGAGCATAAGACCGCATTTCGTACTCATTTGGATTTGTATGAATTTTGTGTTCATAATGGTCCACCGACATTTCAAAATGCTATGAATAATATTGTACATCCTCTTTTAGGTGTTTGTGTCTTAGTTTATTTTGATGACATTCTTGTTTTTAGTACTTCTTTGTTTGATCATGTAAACATCTATCATCTGTGTTTGAATTACTTATTAAGCATCAACTATTCGCCAAATTGTCCAGATTCTCTTTTGTCGTGGCCGAAATCGAATTTTTGAGTTTTCTTATTTGTGGTGGACGTATACGTCTTGATCCTCGGAAAGTTCAGGCTATTGAGAATTGGCATGTCCCAACCGATGTTCATTCTGTTCATATGTTTTTAGGTAGGGCAATTCATCTTCGTCGTCCTGTAAAGTGTTTTGCCACTGTGGATGCTCCGTTTCATTCGTTACTAAAGAAGTCTCATACCTTTCTTTGAACTTCTAAGTGTTAAACTGCTTTTGATGCTTTACGTCATGCCATTATTTCTGCTACTGTTATGTGTCTTTTCCAGTTTGATCACCATTTTATTATTGAGACTGATGCTAGTGCTATTGGTTTAGGCGCTCTTCTCCGTCAGTCCGAGTGTGTTATTGCTTATGAGTCTCGTCGTTTGCGATCTTATGAGCAACGTTACTCTGTACATGAAAAAGAGGTACTTGCTGTCATCCATGCTCTTAAGAAATGGCGTCATTATTTGTATCGTGTTGCATTTGGATCATAAAAACTCAACGTACAATGTGGAGTAGTTCGAGATTGCTAATGACCCTAATAACATATCTCACGGATTCCGACATTAGAGAAAATTTGGCTTTGGAAAGGGCCCTATAAGGATTGCCACGTAGGATGACAATTTTTTGGCAATGTAAAATACTAAAATAAAGTCTTATCTGTCCGCACTCCTGCCCACACAGTCTTTGATGGTTAGCTATTATGTGCATAATATAGTCTGTGGCTGTAAAAAATCATAACTTTTGAATAGAAGCTCGGATTGAGACGATTATGGTTCCATAAAAAAGCCATCGACGAGAGCTTTTGAACGACACCCAATAGTTCCGAGCTACGGTGAAGAAGTTATGGCCAGCCAAAGTTTTGGTCGGTCAACACTTGGTCAACCCGATATCTCTTTCAAGTGCAGTTGACCAGTTGACTGCACTTGAAAGAGATATCGGGTTGACCAAGTGTTGACCGACCAAAACTTTGACTGGCCATAACTTCTTCACCGTAGCTCAGACCAAACTGGTCAACTGCACTTGAAAGAGATATCGGGTTGACCAAGTGTTGACCGACCAAATCTTTGACTGGCCATAACTTCTTCACCGTAGCTCAGAACTGGGTCATGGTGTTCAACACCAATCGACAACATATGAGAGACACAGTGTTCTACTATGATGGGTTTCCACTCATCTTGGTGTCGTTGAAAAGCTCTCATTGAGGGCTTTCTAGTGGCACCGTAATCGTTTCAATCAGAGCTGCCGTTCAAAAGTTACACTATTTTTGGTGGAGTTGCATACTATACTATAGATAAAATGGCTTATTTACGGGCTGCCCGCGACGCAAAATTACAATTCTTCTAAAAAGAAAAGAAAATTAATTTGAAGGAGATACGTTACGTAGATTTCAAATTTGAGTGTTTTGATTGGACCATGTGGAAGAAACTTTTGACAAAAAAATAAAAATATCTTTCTGAATGGCCCCTTTTGTGTTCAAATTTTCTCTAATGCGTGGGCGTCCGACAAATTTTTGGAAATTTCATAATCTGTCGCAATTCGATGTGTTGGAATCCGAATCTGGACGTCCGACGACCGGGAATTGTGGCAGCAACCCATTTTCATAGTATATGTTGGAATCCGACATGACGGATTCCGACATGCCAATGTGAATATGACGTGTAACATACATAAAATAAGCAAAAATACGTGTCTGTTGACATGGACGTCGGAATCCGACATCCGTCGGATTCCGACATTCATGTCAGGACCACGTAGTTGCTCGTACACCAAAGGGGTTCACACCATCTATTGCAAGACCAAATCTCACATTTCTTGACTCATTGGCAAAGCTTGGATACTCTATAAGTTGTAGGAATATGAACAACTATTTATACTAAGCAATTAGGTCACAAATACATCCTCCAATTGGCTGTGATGTGCTGGCATCCATCTAGTTAGGACTTCTCATAAATTACTTGCTCGATGAATTAATGCAAGTCGGTGGCTTTGGTCGTAAATAGTCTATCTGCAGATTTAAATGTAAAGTGTAACTTTGGAGAACTGAACGTAAACTATGATGCGAAAATTATGAAGGTCTTCGCCAATGTCATTTCCTTAACATTTGAGTCATCTGGCATTTTGCAAAAAACCCAAAGTGAGAAAAAATCCCCAAAATGCCAACACTGTGAGCCGTTTCCGAGTAGTTATGCAGACTGTGTAAAAACACAAAAAAATCTGCAGGCCTGGATAAAAGTTGGACGAAGATTAAAATGTCGATTAGTCGATTAGTAGAAGAATATTCTAACACTATCCATAGGAGCAAATGTATATCTTGTTTTTTTGGAAAGACCTTGGTTATGGGCTACAAAAGGTGTACATGACTGGGTGACAAGAATTATTACTATTTCTGCGGAAGGAAGGAAGATTCAGTACCAAACGCATCAGGGAGGATTGCTTCTGCGGTGTTGCCAGTTGGCGTTGAAACTGTCGAGGAACTGCTCTTCCAACCAATGTCTAAAGTATCAGAGGAAGATTTGCAACTGACAAGTTTTTTCCTTGATTATATACCAGTTGGGGAACTGCATTTATCTACGGTGGTTAACCTATTTGCTGCTGAAGCAGTGGATTCTCATTCAGCCGAAGTGGACCAGGTGAAAGATGAAGATACAACGGATGACATACGAGCACAATGGCCAAATAATTTTTTGAAATTATTGAGGAATCCAGGACTGTAAAGGAGGAACCAGCCCAATTGAGTCCAACATAGGTAGCTAGGGAAAAAATTATTTGCATTAATTTGGTGACAGATGATGATCCATAGTATATATTCATTGGGGTAGAACATGATCTTGATTTTATTACGACAGCCATGGAGTTGTTGAAAAACTATAAGGTTGTCTTTGCCTGGTCATATGATGAATTATGAGGTGTAGCAAAAGAGGTCTACCATAATACAATTGACGCTAGACCGGTTCGGCAACAGAGACATCAGATGAATTCAAAGCATGTGGATTGTGCAATTGAAAAATTAGTGAGTGTGGGGTTTATTATTATTCACCAACAACCTTTTCAAATAGTGATGATGAAGGCATTTTATGTTTACTTAGACAAATTTATAAAAATCGTCTTGGACAATTTTTGTCTATATGGGGATGATGATGATCATTTGGATTATTTGGGAAAATGTTTCCAAAGATGTTATGAATTTAAAATCAGTCTTAATCTAGAAAAGTGTACTTTCTACGTGTAGAGAGGAGTTTTATTAGGACAAATCATTCCCAAAGATGGATTGTTCATTGATTCGGCTAAGATTGAAGTCATTAAGAACATGCGTTTTTAAAAGAGCCCAAAAGAAATGCAAATAATCTTAGGAATGACGGGTTATCATCGATGGTATATTTATGCATATGCAGATAGGACTCATATTTTGTATGAGGTCCTCAAGAAGCGAGCCGTCTATAGGATAACTATTAACCGGTATAAGGTGTTCTAAGATTTGATTGACGCCGTTGATAAATGCACCAATATTGTGACCTCCAGACTGGAGTAAACCCTTTCATGTTTATACAAATGCATCCTAGGTAGCTATAGGTTGTGTTTTGGGCAACCAGAAGAGGAGAAGAGTTATGATCATCTTGTGTATTATGCAAGCAAATTGCTGACACCTACAAAGAAAAAGTATTGTACGATAGACAGGGAAGCGTTAAGCGTAATTTTTGCTCTTTGCAAATTTCATCATTTTCTATTGGACAATAAAAGATTTTCTTTACCAAAAATAATAGGGTTTCAGTTTCAAGTTTGAGATTTATGATTTCGGACTTGAATTATGGGGCAGAGGGTTAAAGTACAAGCCAAGAAAATTATGTTTTTGGGTTATGTGGTGTATGTTGATGAATCAACTGATAACATTGGAACAAGATCTTACCTAGTTTTGAGTGACTAACTGCAATGCCAATTAGAATGGGTCTAAATCCAACCTTGTCTACAAATCTTCTTCCCAAAAATAGCAAACACTATATAGTTCGTTATTGACATAAAAATTTCTATCTCTAAGTTGAAATTCCAAGTTGGCCTCAAAATTGCCAAAATAACTCAACTAAACTAGGTGTATAACCGCTGCTATATCTCATTCGTAAGCATGCGATTGTTCGTAGGATTGCACGGTGGATGATTTTGTTTCAAGAATTTGAGTTTGATATTTGAATTCAACCAGGCAGAGTTCACAAGGTAGCACACCAGTTGTCCCACATTGAGACGAGTAATGTAGAGGAAGGTGGTGATGAAATGCTGCGTGCGCAATTATTTATTTTAAACTGGCCATGGATTCTTGATTAGCAGATTTGTTTAATTTTTTTGACAACAGGGACGTTTCCTAATCACTTCAAAATGTCCCAACGATGTCAACTTATATGGAGAGTGCACACTTTTCAAGTTATTGAAGGCCAACTATATAAGCAAGGCCAAGATCATGTTCTGATATGATGTGTTCAATCCAAAGACTTCACATCGATAATTGATGATGCACATTCTGGATATGTGAGAGGACACTTCGCATCTGAAATTATAGTTTGAAAATTTTCCAAACTGTAACTGTTTGGAGAGATATTGCTGATTATTGTAAGAAATGTGATGCTTTCCAAAGACATCAAAGACCAGTGTCGACAATGGACTATCCATTGGTACATCTGCAACCGATTGAACCATTCCAAAGATTAACCCACCATCCAAAATTGGTCATCAGTATATTGTGGTAGCCATAGATTATGCGACTAAATGGGCAGAGGCGAAGGCTTTGAGGGATAACACATCAATGTCCACAGCCAAATTTAATATATCTTAACAAGGTTTGGATGTCCCTAAGAAATTGTTTCGGACTGCGGACCACATTTCATTGTAGAAATGATGCACCTATTTAGGATTGTGCATAAAACATCTACCTCGTATTATCCGCGTGGCAATGGCCAAGCTGAAGCCACCAATAAAATTTTGAAATGAATCTTAGCGAAGCAGGTGTTAGAGAAAGGAAGTTCATGGCATGATCTTTTACAACTGCCGTTATAAGACATCGCACGGCTTATAAGACATCCACATGGTTTACACCTTTCCAATTGGTTTATGGTGTGGATGCGCCTTACAAATTTGTGTTGCCAAATCTGCACGTGCAAACTGCTCATAATTTATCGTTGGATGAGATGTTGTGAGAACAATTACATGTTTTAAAGAAATTAGAAGTCCATTGTGGGTATGCTTACTGGCGAAACTGGATAGCTAAACAACAGCAAGCATGGTGGTTTGATCTACATATACATGAACAAGATCTACAAAAGGGAGACCTGGTGTTGTATTACCCGGGTAGTATTATGAATACCTTGAGATCAAGGATTAACACTGGGAAGGGCCGTATCAAATTTTGGATATGTTCAACAATAATGTGCTAATTTCGTGGCATTGCTCGCCAGGAATATGTTTTGTGGTTAATAATAGTCGTGTGAAAAGGTATCACCCCCATGAAGGGAAAAAGAATATTAAAAGAGAAGCCATTTATTATTTATCAATGTTATGAGATGAAGAGCATAATTTCTTTCATTTCAATGATTCTTCTGTTTGGATTCCTTCACATGGATAGTTCTTAATACGCTAAATTGATTGCGATTTCTAAATGAGCGAATGGGCTAAATTAAGATTGCCGCATATTCCTAGCCAAGAACAAGAACAAAAGGCTATTGAATTAGATGGCAAATGCAACTATAGAAGCAACTCAACTCAATTAAGAAGCGGATCATGATGCATTCATGACAAATCATCAGAAAGCATCAGAAGACAGCTCCTGGTTTTTCGATTCTAGAGCCACTTAGCACATGACCAGCCTTATCGATTGTTTCGAATACTATATTTCTTACAGTACCAAGAAATATATTCACCTGGACGACAAAAGCACACATGTTATTGAAGGTGAAGGCACTATGAGATTACACTTTGAGAATGATTGATTCAAGCTACTTTTAAATGTTCTTCATGTACCAAATATTTTCGCAAATTTGCTCTCTGTCAGTAGAATTACATATTTAGGACAAGAAGTACAATTCAAATAAAATCAATTCAAAGTAATATATAGGACAAACAAAAATCTAGCACTCGAAATGGAACATGGATACTTGAATAAATTAAGTCATTGCTACTCCGACAATAATCAAGCTCGTAGTACTTCTATTCAATTTAATAAAGGTTTACTTTGGCATTATAGACTTGGTCATTTGAATTATGCTTTTGTATCGGACATGCCTAAAAAGTCTGTGGTACTTGACCTTGATTATCCAAATATGAAAGTGCAGCTACCTGTATCATGGGTAAGAAGACTAGATTATATCCATTTGTCAAAATTTGAAATTCAATTGTACCAACCTATATTACAAGATTTTGAAGAGGTTTATGCATGGAGCTTAGCCACTTTAAAGAGAATACCTAAGAAATATGGTGAACATTGAATCAATCTAAAGCCAGATGCTTTGCCAATAGGCAAACAAAATATCGAATGAATTCGAAATATTCATCGGGAGCCAAAGTTTGATATCCTGTTAAAAAACCCCCAAGATTGCTATTGTGGTTGTGTAGCTGTGTCAGCCCTTGGCATAGTCCCCCTGATGGTGGTGCAGTCCTGCTTTCGAGCAGCTTCCACTACTCGCACTTCGGCTTCCTCCTGAAGTTTGTTACATTCATTGTCTTTGTCATGGAGCTGAACCTCCATATCAGATAACTGCTGCTGTAGTCATTGCAAATTTGCCATGGACTGTTGCAAATTAGTTTGCTCCTGTATCGCCTCTGGATGCGATAGCGATCCTTACATTTAACCGAAACAGATAACATCCCCTGCCTTTCTGGAAGCTTCTTTTCTAATTGCAAATTTTCCTCCCATACAAATCCTTGCTCTTCCACGTACTACTCTATCTTGTCAGCTACGCACGCCTAAGTCGCTCCATTTGCTGTAAATATAATGTATGCCAATAAGCGGCCTGGTCTTCCAGAAATTGATATTGTCTTACACAATCTATCCCAGATTTCAATCCTGGGGAAAAATTATTAGCAACATGCAAGAAATTCTTGATGTTCACATCATCAACATATCGCGTGTTCGACGACAATATTGCAGCATCCTTAGGTTGGTCAACAGTCTCCGTAAAATCGAATCTCCTGTCAGTCCCTCCAACAGCCCTATGTCCTGTTGCGGCCCCGGCCTGAATGAATCGGATGGGACTTCTGCATTATCTCCTGGTAATTCCGACAAGGACATGATACTGCTCAAAACTGGCTCCTCAATGGAAAACTGGCTCATCCTATTCTTTTTATCCGCCAATTTATTAAAAGACTCAACGTCCATTTTTAAAACCCGCAAAACTTAAAATTACTCCTAACGCCGTAATTATGTACAACAACATTTAAGTGTAAAACAATAAATCCAATAACATCACAAAACCAGAGTTTTTTTTTTTTTTGTTTTTTTTTTGGGTTTTTCCAATAGATTATTTCTAATACTAATCTTTTTTTCTTCTTTTTCACCTTTTTTTTTCATTAAACCACAAACATTCCCAATAATAGAAAGTCTATTGACTAAAGAAGTGTAAATATCAACTTGATAATAAAAAAGTATTCAATCCATGATCTTCTGATAAACAAAAAAAATGATGCACAACCACATCATAAGAGAACGTCCGCAACTCAGCCAAAAATGTTGTGCAGAGTGTCCGCTATGAAGAGTACCACAACGAATATCAACAATCCAACAACTAAAAATAGCATGGTATCCAGTATATATACATCATATTACAGGTGTGTAGATGTGGAAAGTACAGAGTGGATGTGCTGTCTGTAAGAGATCGTGGGTGGTTGCAGTCGTTGTCCAGTCTATTAACGCAACTGCATCAGAGTGATGCATTTTTCACATCTTCACCAATGTTCATTTCAGCAAAAGCTGACGTCACGGCCTTCTCACGCTCATCCCATGCAACTGTGCAATCAGAATTGACAACGACAGCAGCCACCCACGATCTCCTACAGATAGCACATCCACTTTGTACTTTCTTCATCTGCACACCTGTAAAAAGATGTATATATATGTTGGATACCACTTGCGTATCTATAGAGTGTGTGTAAAATATTAGCATCAGAAGCTTATAAGAGATAGACAAAGTAGATGCCTTGTGCATTGATTCTTTATTTGTCAGTAATAGGTTCATTCCTTTACAGATTGAATTAGCTTTGTAGAGCACGCGGTTTTGTCCGCTATTGTCTTGTGCTCTATCGCATCATTGACATGTATATTTTGCTATACTTAATTTGATAACAGCTCTTTTGTTTTGCGTTGAGATTAGTGTCAAATTGCTATGTTTATTTTCATTCTGTCTGACTTTCTTGTTGCTCAATCTTGTAATCTGTTCTTAGCGAGTAATTATAATATTTAGTCTTGCCTTTCGTGAATCATTCATGACTGATTATCAGTTGAGCTCTGTCTAGCTCTTTCGTGAATCATTTGCGACTAATAATTTGTTTAGCTACTCGCAACAAATTATGCTTCTGATGTTTGTTAATGCTTGGCTACGTAATCAGAACGACCGTGATTTCTATCACTAACGTTCTGTTCGTTTCTGATAGACGTAGTCATGCTTAGGGAAGAAGTTATATAGCTCATTGCGCTGCACATGAACACATTCCGTTCAAGTTCGTTTCTTGTTTGAGTTTTCGAGTTCGCTTCATTTTGTGTTCCTTTTCTTTTCGAGCTATTTTCATCTCTCATATTCACACACATCTTCTTCCAACAAGAAGAACATTATTAAACATAAAGCCCGATATTGCTCCATCTTAAAGCTAGATCAATTTTATGTCTATCACTCGAGCTTGAGCTTGATGTCTAACATGTAAATTTAGCTTTCATCAATTGAAATTGCTCATTGTGTAATCAAAATCAACAATGTCAAGTGTAGGATGTTCAAATTACTATAGTTCGGTCTCTTTTTGATGAAATAGATCTCTATCACTTGAGATAGCTCAAATTTGGTTTTGTTCACCCGAGATAGCTTGATTTTGGATCGTATCATTCAAGATTCTCATTGAGTGATCAAATTCATGGAATCTTGTAAATGGCTCAAACTTGAACCACATCATACAAGATAGTTTGACTTCGGTTCCAAACATGTGATTTTAATCACTTGAGACTTAAATTTGGTTTTTATCACTCACGATAGCTTGACATTGGTCCTTATCCTCAAGATGACTCATTGGTTGATTGAATATGATAAATCTTAAGTTTTGGACATTCAGATGGCTCATTAAAGTCTATGTCTGAAATGTATTTCTGGTCCGTAGCACATGACAAAGCTCATCTAGTGATTTAGTTCGGCCAACCTTGAGTGTGAGACATTTGAATTGCTCTAGTCCAATCCCCTACTAATAAAATTGATTCCTACAACCTGATCTGGCTCCAATTTGACATCTATCACTTGATGCCTATGTTGTAAGATATCTTGATTTTGACCCATGTCAATCAACATAACTTATTTAGAGATTAAAATTGACCATTTGCAATTTTTGTTTGTGTATCAATGCATTTAATCCATATCACTACAAATGGCTCCATTTTTTTTTCTATCACTCAAGAAAGTTTGATTTTGGCCCTTATCATCGAATATTGCTAGATTGAATCCTAGGAATTCCAAGTTTACAACATTCAGAGTAGTCCAACTGTATGCATATTACCCAAGAAAATTTGATATTGATGCTTGACATATCCCATTGAGTGATTGAAATCAAGATTGCACATCAAGTAATCAAACTTAAGAACCATCAAGTTTTAGAAATTCAGATGTCGCAAATTTCATGCGTATCTTTGAGGTCTAAGCTTGAATTTGATTCACTTTGATGCCTATGTTGCAATATAATTTTGATTTTTTTGTTTGACATGTATCATTTGATGATTGATTTTAACAAACATTAAGTTTAGGAATTTGAAATTGCTTTTTCTAAATATGTTAATGGTGGATTTGATCCTTATCACTTGAGATAGCTTAAATTTGAATTCTATCAGTAAAGACACCTTGTTTTTTGCTCAAATCAGTATGGATTGCTCACTTATTGATTGATCTTTAGAAACTTCGAGTTTTGAAAAATTAGAATGCCCAAATTCTATGCATGCCGCATGAGATAGCTTCAGTTTAATGCCAAAATTGTATCTTGGATCTTTGTGAGCTCATTGAGTGATTGAATTATGTTGGCAGAATTGTTGAAGTCAAACCTTATCCCATAAAAGGCTGGAAGTTCAGTGGCGACAGGAGAAGGCCCAGCCATGGCTTCTTGCATGTGTAAGCCCATGTGCCGGTGTGCTAGGTGTGAAGAATTGAAAAAGATTATCTATGTTAGATATAGGGGTCTTATGTTTTTTATATCAAGCATCTGGGTGTATGATGTTTCTAGGAACAAATTTGGCATAGATGGCAAATTATGCATTTCCACTTGTAATGCCACTATTGAGCCAAAATAGAGTAAGAGGCTAAACTCGTGCCAATTAGAGTGTAGACAAGTGTAATGGTTTTGTTTGATTGATTCTAAGACGTCCAATAGGATTTAGAGGTGGAACCATGTGAGGTCCAATAGGAATTTGAGGTTTGCTTGAATATAGTCCAATAGAATTAAGAGGTGCATGGATCAATGGTCCAATAGGATTAAGAGATGACAAATGTGGTCCAATCATAGTTAAGCATCGTCGTAGCTCGTGGATCTACTAGTATCATTGTACTCCTCATTTTGGATCTAATTGATTTGGTGATTGTGTGGATTTTGAGTGTCATTGGATTTCTAGCTTTCTCTCTCTACTCGAGAGCTCATGATGGTTTTTCTCTCTCTACCCGGGGAGAGCAGCTTGTTTTTACTTAGAATAATTTTTGAATACTTCCCACACATGTGAGTGGGAGTTGGAAGTGATTGAATGCATGTAGTAGTGTGTTTTTGCCATAGAATCAAAGATAGATCTTGAATCTCAATCTAGTCTTGATCTTGGTGCATCTACACATCTTAGGAGATCACAAGTACATGTTGTGGACACTCCACACGTGTGAAATCTACATGGTATTCGAGCCTACCTAAGGTTACCATGCATTTTGATCCATTTAAGTGAAAACTATTCATCAATCTTGAGCTAGAAATTGTCAAGATCCATTTTCCTAGCTATCTTGTCCAATTTTGGATCAAAAGAGATTAAAAGGACATTGATTGGGTCTAACCTGGTACTGTACGGAATTAGGTGCTCAGACACATGTGAAGAACATCCAATTTCAGTTTGGAAGCTCTCTCTCATGCTTGATCCATTTATCTTGGTTGATAGCTTGTTTTGAAGCTATTTTTGCTAGTTTCTGATGCAATCAGTTTCATTCCATTTAGTTGAGCCAATCAGAAGCTATAAGCTTTTGAAGAGGGTTAGGTAGGGCACCTAGACCTGGGTGGACACATTTGTTTTGGTCAAATTGATCCAAAATCACAGTTGTATGCTTACCAATCTCATCTATATGTGATCTAGGCACTGTTTTGAGATCTTAGCCATTTTGTTTCATGCAATATCGTTGTATTTGAGTCAAATTTGGTTTCTTAGTGTACTTCACACGTGCTAAGAGTGTTTTATCCTAACTTTGCCCATACTCCATCATTTGATGTGAAATAGATCTTGTTTTAGAGAGATTTGTGTAGCTAGTGAGAATCAATTCACAAATAGTTGCAAGATCTTTCATAGGAGGAGATAGTACTCTATTATTGGATCCTATTGAGAGTGTGTAGCAACATTTATTGTTCTTCATTTGAGTTTTCTTCACTTCAAATGTCTTCAATGGGTTCATCCTTGTTGGAACCAAGTGAAAGATTATCTCAAGACTATCTATGAAAGATAGTCTTGAGACAAGTGAAAGATTGTCCTCTTCAAACTGTTCAATTTGGAAAATGAGGATGGAGTCCATCTTGATCCTTCAAGACGTGATGGACATAGTTCTTGGCCTTGAAGAAGAACCACAAGTTTCTCAAGAGGTTCAAAGATACAAAAAGAGAGCTAGGATGGCTCTCCACTACATTAAGATGAATGTCTCTAATGAGATATTGAGGGAGATAGGTACTTATACAACAACCAAAGAAGCTTGGGATTGCCTCAAGACTATCTATGAGGCTAATAATACCTCTTGGATTCTCACTCTTAGGAATCAAATCTTTCAAAGTAGCCAAAAGAGTGATGAGAGTGCATCTAGTCATGTTTTGAGAGTAAATGATATTCATAGAGAACTTGCTTGTATTGGTGATTTAATCAATCAAAATGAGCTAGTTCAAGTCATTCTCAATGGCTTGAGAAGTGAATTTGATAACCTTGTCCAATCCTATGCCATTAAGGAGGAGCTACCAAGTTTGGAGGCTCTCCAAAGTGTGCTAATTTCAGAAGAATCAAGACAAGAGTACAAGCTCTTGAGGATGGACAAGCTCTCTCTCACTCATAATGATGGCAAAGCTCTCTTTGCCAAGGATAAGCACAAAGGGAGGAGAAAGAACCAACATCAACAATCTTCAAGCAAAGACAAAGTCAAAGTTGAGGAGGATCTAATGCTTCATCATCCAAGCTCAAGAAGATCAAGTGCTTTTATTGTGGCAAGAAAGGCCATTATGCCACCAAGTGCTTCAAGAAGAAGAATCAACTCAAGCAAGCCAACATTACCAATGACAAGGAAGACACTATTGCAAGTTATGGAGAAGGTTGTCTTATGGTCTCTAGTTTCTCATCTACTCCTTTCAAGAAGGACGACCTATGGTATATTGATAGTGGAGCCTCTTCACATATGTGTAGCTCCAAGGACTCTTTCTCTTCTATTGCACCTTATGATGGAGTCAAGAAATCAATATACACTGCAAATGATTTTGAATGTCCTATTGAAGGCATAGGGAACATTCCTTTGAAGCTTGCATCCTCTAAAGTTCTTTCTCTCTCCAAAGTTTTTTATGTACCTAAGCTTACTAAGAATCTTATTAGTGTTGGCCAATTGCTTGATAATGGCCTTGATGTAAAATTCAATGTTGATACTTGCACTATCAAGAAGAATGATGAGATACTTGCATTAGGATCTAGATTTGGAGGAATCTATAAACTAGATCCAAATGAGTATGTGAATGCTTGTAATGTTGTTGTTGTGAACAAGCTCTCTAAGGAGGAACTATGGCATAGGAGGTTGGGACATCCCAACTACAAATCCATGCACTCTATGATTAAAGAAGCCAAAGCTATTGGCTTGCCAAAGTCATTCTCCAAGAAGATCAAGCCTTGTGAGGCTTGTGCTATTGCTAAATCTTGCAAAAAGCCATTTACAAGATCTTCTATCAAAAGCAAGCATCCTTTGGAGTTAATCCACTCGGATGTGCATTCCTCATCAACTACAAGCAAGGGAGGAGCCACATGTTTTGTTACTTTCATTGATGATTTCAAAAGATTCACTTGGATATATCTTCTTGCTTCTAAATCTATGGTGTTTGATCATTTCCTTATTTTCAAAGCTTATGTAGAGAAGCAATTCTCATTCAAGATTAAAGCTCTTAGAAGTGATGGAGGTGGTGAATATATCTCCAATAAACTTCAGGATTTTTGTGAGCTTGAAGGCATCAAAACAGAGTTCTCTTGTGCCTACTTTCCATCACAAAATGGAGTGGCCGAGAGAAAGAATAGATCTCTATGTGAATATGCAAAATCTATGAGAATTGAGGCATCTTTGCCCAAAGATTTTTGGGGAGAAGCCATTAATTGTGCAAATCATCTTTGCAATAGGCTCCCACATATAGCTCTTGGAGGAAAGTCACCATATGAAATCTTATATCTGAAGAAGCCTAAGGTTGATCACCTTGGAATTTTTGGATGCATATGCTTTGCCCATATTCCCTTGGAAACAAGGAAGAAGGAAGATCCATGAGAGATAGATCCGAGCCTAAGAGGCTCTCATATGTTGACAAAGGCAAACAAGTGGATCTTGATTCCACTAATTATGTTTTTTATGTCTCCCATGAAGAGCCAAAGAATGTACAAGAGGCACTCAATACCAAGGAGTGGCATGATGCCTTGAAGCAAGAGTATGATGCATTGATCACCAACAATACTTGGGAGCTTGTGGATCCTCCATCCAACAAGCATGTGATTGGTTGCAAGTGGGTATTTCGGATCAAGTTCAATCATGATGGGGCTTCATAGATAATTTTTTGAGATGAGTGTGAAGAATTGAAAAAGATTATCTATGTTAGATATAGGGGTCTTATGTTTTTTATATCAAGCATATAGGTGTAGGATGTTGATAGGAACAAATTTGGCATAGATGGCAAATTATGCATTTCCACTTGTAATGCCACTATTGAGCCAAAATAGAGTAAGAGGCTAAAGTCGTGCCAATTAGAGTGTAGAAAAGTGTAATGCTTTTGTTTGATGAATTCTAAGAGGTCCAATAGGATTTAGAGGTGGAACCATGTGAGGTCCAATAGGAATTTGAGGTATGCTTGAATATAGTCCAATAGAATTAAGAGGTGCATGGATCAATGGTCCAATAGGATTGAGAGGTGATAAAGTGTGGTCCAATCATAGTTAAGCATAGTGGTAGCTCGTGGATCTACTAGTATCATTGTACTCCTCATTTTGGATCTAATTGATTTGGTGATTGTGTGGATTTTGAGTGTCATTGGATTTCTAGCTTTCTCTCTCTACCCGAGAGCTCATGATGGTTTTTCTCTCTTACTCGAGGAGAGCAACTTGTTTTTACTTAGAATAATTTTGGAATACTTCCCACACGTGTGAGTGAGAGTTGGAAGTGATTGAATGCATGTAGTAGTGTGTTTTTGCCATAGAATCAAAGATAGATCTTGAATCTCAATCTAGTCTTGATCTTGGTGCATCTACACATCTTAGGAGATCACAAGTACATGTCGTGGACACTCCACACATGTGAAATCTACATAGGAATTAACTAGCTAGAAAAAAGAAAATCTAATGTTGAAACCTTGTATTGGGTGGTGTTATAATAAATGTTCTTGAGAACCCCTCAATCTTGAGTTATCAAGCCCTCAAAATATTTAGAGACGTGGACCACAATTTTCCAAGTGGCATTTGTAACTTAATTTTAAGAACATGTTACTTAGGTCACAAGAGGCAATTGTACTTAATTAACTAGCATGTTGCCACATGGGTGCCCCCTAGGCAAACCCAATATGCCTATAAATAGGCAAGTGACTACACTTTGTAATCAATCAATATAATTTTGAATAGTGAGAACTCTACTCAATTTTGGTGTTACCTCCTCTCTCTCTCTCTCTCTCTCTCTCTCTCTCTCTCTCTCTCTCTGTATATATATATATATATATATATATATATATATATATATATATATATATATGTGGAATAGTATCATTTAAATCCTTCATTCCTTGTTTTTTATGTGTTTATGTAGTTTCGTACAACAACAATGAATCTAGATGGAACCTGTGAAACCCAACTTGACAAAAGGCCAAATGTACATTCATATACCACTTGCATGTGAAAGGAATTAATTGGAGTTGAGATATCGTTACAAGACTAACAAAAAATTGTATGTACATAAAACCCTTATAACAAATCAGCTAATTAACCACATCTTATGAAATCATCCACATATGTAAGAGCATAGAGGAGTACAATTGTTGTAATGGAAAGAACACGAAAGTGCAATGATAGTGGATTGAGAGTGGGGATGGAAGCTCCAAAGTCCAAGCTCCTTCTCCTATCCTGGATACACTCAAAAAAAAGTGTGAGGGAGGGTGCACTTCTCCCTTTTAATGGTTTGGTATGAAGAGAGTGAAATGTTGCATGAGTAGGGAGTTGAGTGACAATTTCATGGGATGGGAGGGGAGGGGTGATAGATACAACTAGAATTTGATGGCTATCACTCAAGGTAGACGTAGTTTGATCCTTAAGCTACAAGATAGCCTAGTTTTAACGCATTATCATATGATACAACACAAATTTGATGTTTATGATATAGTGGATGCTCATAAAGTGATAAACTTTTGATGCCCAATATGTGATTCGATGTTTGATCACGCATGGCACAAGTTGGTAGATCTTGACACTCCACAGTTTGTTGGATCCACCTTGTTGTGGCAAGAGTGGGTCAGGTTACCCTAGAGAATTCGATTCTTGATGCTTGACATGTAGCTGTAAACTCTATTAGTTGAGATATCTCATCAAGTCATGTAATTTGGACATTTTTGAGTTTAGGAAATTCAAAATGCCCAAAGTCAACTCCTTTTTGGTGAACTTGACCATCATTCAATGCATCTTAGATTTAATGTTTGTCACTTCAAACTTCTTCACTTTGATGCCTATGTGACATTATATTATTGATAATTTTTCTCTAACATGGATTATTCAATAATTGAATTTGACCAATATTGAGTTTAGGACTTTCAAATTGCTCTATCTAAATATGTTAAGGATGGAATTGATCCTTATCACTTGACATTGCTTAAATTGATTTCTGTCACTTAAGACAACTTGTTTTTGGCCCATATCACTATAGATTGCTCACTTATAATTAATTGAGCTTGAGAAACTTTGAATTTTGAAAATGTAGGTAGCCCAATTTTTATGTATATCACTTGAGATAGCTTGAGTTAATGCAAAACTTGTAGTTTGGATCTTTATCAATCAACAAATCTTATTGAGTGATTGAAATCAAGATTGCACATTAAGTAATCAAATTCGACAGATCTTATTGAGTGGTTGAAATCAAGATTGCATGCTAAGTAGTCAAACTTAGAAACTATCAAGTTTCAAAAATTAAGATATCACAAATTTCATGCATATCTCATTGTGTCTCTTTGATAATGTGAGACCCTCATATTTAGCCTCCTCTTCTTATAGTTCTATCTCATCCAAACGTGGGGGCCTTAAATTACCCTCAATTTGGCCTTTTACGATCGTAGGAATCTCATCATTTACAATTGTATCATCTTCTCCCGTCATTTCCATATCATTTGGAACTTGGATGAGTGGTTCAGGTTCTTCCAAAACCTCAAAATTGGGTGGTGGTTCGTCATGTGTATCCAATGTTACAATATCCTTTCCTTCAAACACACAACATTTTATTGCATTAAGTTGGATCACATACCACCATCTTGGGTCTATTTTGTAGAACACCTCGGTTCTACCAACAAAGTGCATAGTTTAATTGACAAAGGCTGACAAGTGAACTCGAACTCGAAACATGGTTATTCTTGTTGAAACACGAAAGATTCACAAACAATATCTTGTTGAAACTCGAAAGATTCGCGAACAATAAATTGTCACAAAATATTTTTTGATTCTTGTTCAAACTCGAAACTGTCAAATGTTGCGAACAACTTGCGAACAAAAACCATTCGAGTCTTGAAACAGAACATTTTTTAGTTTGGAAACAGAACGTTTGCTGAATATCAACCGTCTTAACGGTTAGATCATTTGTTACAAAAGGAAAAAGGCCAAAAGACCTATCCTGTAACAATAGAAATACATGTGCACTACTCGTTGTAAAAACACAACAGAGAAATAAGACAACAAGAGATGTATACTGAAGAATCAGTATTAGAATTATAAAAATTTGACTGATCAAAGTTTCTCAACAGTTGATTTTTCGCAATTGTTCTTATTGTCTAAAATTGTCTATCACACTCATGCATTATATCTCTTAAATCTGCATGCTTTATTCAATCAAGGTAAAAACTACTCTATTGGTACATAGACCAGAATCAAACCCGATTGAAGACATTGATATTAATTTGATTTATTCAAACCCTCATCGTGTTCTCTGAAGAAGAATTCTAAGTATTTCGCTTATGGTGGTATCAGACCACCCCTCTCAGCATCTTTCACACATCCATCAACAACTGTTTTTGGAGCTTATTCAGAAAATCAGAAGATGTCTTCGATCAGCAACATTCAGTCTAAGATCAGTACGATCTTGAATACAGAAGGTTTGAATTATTTAATTTGGAAATTAAATACTTCACTCATACTGAAGGGCGAAGGTCTTTGGCAATGGGTAGAACCAATAGAAGAGAAGCCAATTACTCCTAGCAAGGAACTTCGAGAATGGAGTTTGAAAAATGACAAAGCTATAGCAATTATTGTGTCTTCAGTGAATGACAACATAATGCTAGATCTTTCATCAACTTTGAATGTGAAAGAATTGGGAAGGATTACAAACCAAGAATGAGACTCGATCTCGTAATCAAATTATGTTCTTGGAAGATCGATTGACTTACCTACAATGGGACGGCAAAGACCTGACCACTTTCGTACGAAAGATAAAGGATCTGTTTATTTCTTTGCATAATTCTGGCTCAAAAAATGCAATCTCAAAGGAAAAACAACTTAGCTATTTTCTTCGAGCCCTACCCAGGTCATTCCACGCAACTCAAACTTTACTGGCGAAAGATTCGACTATGATATTTCAAAAGGCGATAGATGGAGTCAAAGAAGAAGTAGAAGCTCGTGAACGCTATGATGATAATGGTGATTTGATTCAGAGACGGATGTCGTGAGATGGACGGATGCATTAGCAACTATTGACTGCTGGGCATGTCAATATGAATCAGATCCTGAACCCAGTTTATCTTCACCCAAGTGTTACACTATGGACACACCAATCACATTTGGGGTGAATATGATAAATGTAGCATGGCTGTCAACGGCACCTATTGAGAACCCAGTGGACGATGATTTAGTCCTGTGGCAACATGCTCTAACTTATAGTAAGGAGATTGAACTGACTGATGAGCAGGTCCTACACCACATAGACCCAGATCGTTACGGAATCAAGAAAGTACCAGCTCAACCACCACAAAAGTCTGCCATGGCAAAGGTCTCAAGGATCGATCCACCCAAGGCACCTGCGAATAAAAAGAATCAGTTGAAGCAGCGCTACAACTAGGTGATCCGATGGAGTGATCTACCCGAAGAGGTGATAGCTATAGTAGATGTTGATATTCGCAACCACGAGGCAAATGTCACGACAGTTCCGATGAAAGACAACAAGGTCGATGAATCCACCAAAATGACAAAAAAGACCAAAAAGAAGGTGTTGGATTCCTTGAAGTCAATCAAGATGGACTCAGATACAACGTCATCCTCTACTCAAATGACAGAAAATCAAAAGATGACCAGTCGAGCTAAGATCAATATGCTGAAGGAGGAATCTCGACGAGCTCCGGTTCACGAAATGCCTAAAACTTTCAACAACTATACCTTGGATGACGTGGTAATTATGATGCCGCAAGCCCAGCGAGAACCTGATCAAAGTCAAGCACCAGCAGAATAAGTCTTCGAGGGACCTGCGCGAACACAACCGATGAACCTTGCCGAGCTAGGTGAAGAAGAAAAGATAGTACATGTGGGAGAGCAGTTGATGCCCACACAGATCAAGAGGCTACGATCATTGTTGGTGGAGCATAAAGACTGTTTTTCCTGGAGTTATAGTGATCTTAAGGGCATTCCACCAACAGTAGTCCAACATACCATACCCTTGGTAGATGGAGCAGTCCCCAAGGTGAGTCATTACTACCGCTGCAACTCGAATTATACAGAGCTGATTAAGTAGGAGTTGTAGAAGCTGATGGATGTAGATTTCATTTATGAAATTGAACACACGAAATGGGTATCGCCGATAGTTATAGTACCCAAGAAGAACAGCAAAATGCGGATTTGTATGAATCTGAAGGCGCTAAATACAGTCACCAAAAAGGATCATTTTCCTTTACCATTTATAGAAAGTGTCCTTGACAGAGTAGCTAGCGCCGAAGCCTACAGTCTCTAGACGACTTCAATGACTACAACCAAGTGAAGATAGCCCCCCAAGACCAACACAAGACAACATTTGCCACGAAATGGGGAACCTATGCCTATAAAGTGATGCCATTTGGACTTTGCAATGCCCCAAGCACCTTCCAACGAGTCATGCAAGCGACATTCAAAGAATATTTGCAAAAATTTCTGGAAATTTTCTTGGACGATCTATGCATGCATGGACCAGACTCAGAACACTTATCCAATTTGGAGAAGGTGCTACAAAAATGTCCCAACTTCCAGATCTCTTTGAATCCAAAAAAATGTCAATTTTGGGTGAAACATGGGTGACACATGGCTTGATTCTCGGCCATATAATGTCAAGACACGGGATTGCCACAGACCTAATCAAGATCAGGATCATTGTTGATCTACCACCACCGGGAATGATCCGCAAAGTCTACATCTTCATGGGTCATGCTAACTATTATAGGATCTTCATTCTTGATTTTGTGGAGTTAGCCCGACCAATTTACAAACTCAGGAGTTGGAGCAGTCTTAACCTAGCTAGGTGAGCACAAAAAGGATTTTCGAATCCGATTTGCAAGCCGACAACTCAGTGATACATAAATGAATTATTCAACCATAGAGTGAGAAGCACTGGCAATAATCTATGCGGTTAAGAAATTTCGGCACTACCTGATGGCCACACATTTCGCTTTTTATACGAACCAACAACCCTTACTCTATCTTGTTAACAAAACTTGCAACACCGGGAGAATCACCAGATGGCTACTTCTATTGTTGGAATTTGATTTTCGGATAGTAGTTCGCAAGGGAAAACAACACTACATGGCAGATCATGTGTCACACATCAAGTGAAAGGAGGTTGCAACCTAACCCGATGATGAGCTGGCCGATGCTGCCTTATTTTACGTGGACACAGTACCAGAATGGGTTGTCGACATTGTTGAATATCTAATGCGGGGTCAACTGGACAAGTCACTACCAAAGGCGGATCAGCAGAAATTGAACTTGAAGGCTAGACCTTATCAGCTGATTGTCGGCCAGTGTATTGAAGAGGTCCAAACGGGATTCTTCGGCGGTGTATTCTCCCTCATGAGGCCACCCAGGTCATTTCTCTTTCACATGAAGGCATGGGTGGAGGCCATTTTTCATCCAACATTACAATTTGCAAGATCCTGCAATCAGGATGTTGTTGGCCAACGATTCATAAGGATACAGAGGAATACTTGAGAAAGTGCAATGTGTGCCAAAGGGCGAGGAGACCAAGGAGATTGAATTATGACCTACTGCACCCGGTCTTAGCCCAAGCACCATTTAAAAAGTGGGGATTGGATTACATCGGTCCAATTCACCCTACAACAAGGAGTTCCTAGGCTCGATACATAATCGTGGCCACGGATTATCTCACCAAGTGGGTCGAAGCCAAGGCAGTAAGAGTAGCTGATGCTAGGACCACTACCAAGTTCCTTTATGAAAATATCATTCTGCGCTTTGGATGCCCGATGGAGCTAGTCAGCGATCGCGGAAGTCATTTCATCAATGACACCATCAAAGTCCTGTTGGAAGAATTCTTTGTGATCCATAGAACCAGTACGTCTTTGTTGAAAATTGTCACTTCTCACTTGACATTGGTTCATGTAAATATTGATCAAACATTAGAATATGTTGATGATCTGATTTCACATGTGTGGAGTCTATTCCCACGTGTGAAAGGATGTACTTTTTATGTTTGTATGTATCCAAATTGATTTTGTATCATTCTAGTTAGTGTGAACATGAAATGACTAGTTTTTAGTCAAGTTGACTAGTCACCTATAAATTAGCTTTTCCTTGCATGTGCATGAGTAAATGCTCCCACATGGCAAGTGGATGTTCACACGTGTGTATAGAGTACTAGAAGATAAGAGTTGACCATTTTTCTGAGATCCTATTTTGTAGGGAATATTCTTATATTCTAGGAGACTAGCTTTTTGAATTTTAGTCATATTCTAGAAGATCAACTATTGGATAAGGATCAAGGATGAATCAAATGGATAGATCTGAGTTATGTGGCACTCTTCACACGTGTGAAGGCCTGCTGGACTATACCAAACTCATGGATGTACTTGATCCATAAAAGGATCATCATTTTGCTAAGAAGATTGATGAGACTTTTGCACTCTACACTTTTGTGAGGTTTCTAGTCATTTGTCTTGTGATTTTTACGTATGATTGCTATCTAGTATCATTGTACATGTTGGTTCAGGTGCAGGCCGTAGAGTGGACAGTACTCCACACGTGTGAGGCCGCTCTCACTAAAAAATGATGTGTTGATCCATTGCTCTTGCTTAAATCCAAGTGTAGTGAATCTAGATCAAGATCTAATGTGTAGAACCTGATAGATTCATTGATTAAGCAACCAATAACTCTCTATGATTGTAAAGTACAATAATTATTTTCCTAAAAATTGTAAAATTTATCAATCTTATTATCCTCGTGTGTTGCGTCGGCGCCTCAAAGGGCGCTGGGACTTGAGCGGTTTCCCCAACACGCGCTTAAGTAGTAAGGGTCCTTCCACTTGGACCAGTCCCGGAGGCGAAACCAAAATGGTAATCATCCCCAAGGATCAACTTTATTAGATTTGGAAGAGGTTACATTCATACATAGACTGACCGGTCTCGGGGCCACCAACACGTGCTGGGCATTGTGTCTGGCTCGTGCTGGTAGAGGGAGCTGAGACCTGGGTACTGGATTCCTGGCGCTGGTTGAGCTGCCCAAGTTTCTGTCTGTCGGACTCCCCCTATAGTTCTGCTGTGATTCGGCGCACCCCCTCTGGTTTGAAACATAGTGCTTTCTGGTAAAGCACGCTTTTTAGGACTTAGTTTTTATTTTGCTGATTAAGCCTGGCAAGCCTGGCAGAATCAGTCTGGCTCCCGGACATGGGTCCCGGGAGCCGTCCCGGCGGCCGAATCAACCTGCTTTCCTGACTAGGCCATGACTCGAGCTCCAGAGCTAGCTCATGACTTTGTGACTACTTGACTGGCTCACCACAGGTCGGAGGCTCAGTCCTTGACATTCTAACTTGCTCTGGGACCTTAGGGAGTGTCACCCCTTTGAGTCTTACAAGGCACGCTGGGTGCACCCAAGTCAGCTTTACAACATCCTCCCCTCGTTTGAGAAAGCTGATGTCCTCATCAGGGCCAAACTAGAACCTAAGACTCATGGCACGGGCTTAATTCACCGGCCAGACTTTAGTCACATATACAAGGGCACGGGCTTGATTCACCGGCCAAAGGAAACCAACTGTAAAGCAGAGTAATGATATTGTGTTTTACACCCAGCACAGGAAAAGTGTGGATCTAGTTCACTTACGTAAAACCTGTGTGAAGCTGCTGCACTTAGACATCAAACTGAAGCTCACTCCTCAATGAGAAATGCGGCTTACTTTATTAGCATGAAAGAAAAAGGTACTCACGGCTCCCTTAAGCCTCAGATATGTCGTTGTCGTCGCACATCTGAATGAGTCCCCTAGGACTCTAGATATTTCGTTTGGTCGTCCAGGTTGAGCTCCTTGAGCTCTGCATCGGCACTTAGATTCACTTTTGACGTAGAAACTGCAGGCAATGTTGGCTCCATTTGACCTCGCGTCAACTGGTTTGTCACTGTTGGATGTCTTTCATTAAAAAGATGAGTTTTCGCTTGGTCACACAAGGTGAGGTCCTTGAGCTCTGCATCGGCACTTGAATTCACCTTTGATGTAGAGACTATAGGCAATTTTGGCTCCATTTGTTCCCGTGCCAGCTGGTCTGTCACTGTTGGTTGTCCTTCGTTAAATAGGTGAATGAGATTGGGAGGAATAGTTGGCTCAGGTTCATTTGTGTTGTTCTTTTCTAGTTGGTCCCCTGGCACAGCTCTGACGACACAAGGTCTCCTGCCATTATATAATAACACAAGGTTAACCCCTTTTGCCAAGAAGGCCACCACATGTTCGTTAAACCAACTTAATCCCAAAATAGCGTCGAAGGCATCCATCTTCAAGATTGTGAACGTTAGTCGATTCTTCCAGGCTCCCAGAGAGATTGGTAAGTTGGTTGCCAATCTACAAGTGGTCATTGTACCTTTCGCGGTCTCCACACAAATAGGAGTCACATTTTCTTCACATTGGATGTCCAATTCTCCTGTCAGTTTTTCTGACAAGTAGTTATGAGACGCCCCCAGGTCTACCATGAAGTAAATGATCCTGCCTTGAATACAGCCTTTCAGGTACAATAACTTGGATCCTCTCGCAGGAGTCGCCATAAGATGTTCACGATAAGCCACAAGTGCCCCTATCTGTTGCAAGGCATTCAGGTCAGACTCCATCAAATCCGTTTCTGGGTCCTCTTCATCATCTTGTTCACCATCTTCTTGATCAAATGCCTCTCTCTCCATCCTATCAAATCCTTCAATGGCAGCCATGATTTGCTTATTCAATGGTTTGGGGCATGATCTCCAAGAGTGACCTTGCTGATGACAGTTGAAGCAACGCATGGAACTGCCAACTGTTGGTGAGCTGTTGCTGTGACTAGTCGAAGATCCAACATTGTTTCTTCTCTGGAACATGTTCCCTCCATTGTTGCCTTGGTTGCCAAACCCTGTTTTTGTTGGGAATTTATTCACGCTACTCGAGGCTTGGTTGCCATTTGGAGCTGAGTCCCCTCTTGAAAAGAAGCTCGGACTCGGTCTGGATCCACTAAATACTCTTGTTGAGGTTGCGGGAGCAGCTGGTGCCAATGTGCTCTCATAATCACAAACCATTTCAGCCGCTCGAATAGTTGAATTGAAATCATGGGGCATGTAGCTGTCTATCGCACGTCGGGTCCAGGATTGCATTCCAGACAATAGGTAATGAGTTTTGTCCGCCTCGGACATATCTTCAATAACCCATACACTCTGTCTGAATCTATTGAGGTACTCTCGCAATGACCCTTTCTGTTTGAGCCCCGATAATTCTGTCCTCAATCTCATGTGTGAATCCTTCGGTATGAACTCCAATCGTAACGCGGCTTTGAATGCGTCCCATGTTTGAAAATGCATTCCTGCCATCCGGTACCAATTTGTAGTGTAGCCCTCAAAATATGCTAATGCCAAGTCAGTTCTTTCTTCCTCAGGAGTGTTCATTAGACGGAAGTAATGGTCCATGTGAAACAACCAATCTTCCACAACTCGAATGTCACGCTCTCCTTTGAAAGTAGGTGGTGCTTTCACTTTGGCAGTCTTTCTTGGGCCCTCCGTGGTTCGCGCTCGTGGTTCTCTTGGTATCTGTGGAGGAGGCGCCACTGCATTCTCCCTAGTTGCTTCCAACTCTTCAAACCTGGCTTCGAGCTGTGTTAGCCCGTCTCTCATTTCTCTAGCAAGGTTAATTTGAGTAAGATTCATGGCTCGCAAGGATGTTTGCCATTCTTTCCTTTCGGTTTCTCTATCCTTCTTCACCTCACTAAGCATAGCCGTCATTGCGCTTGATAAGTATTGCCGCATCTTCACTTCAAAGAGGTCCTGTTGTGCCTCTGGCAAGGGTTCATCTCTTGGTGTAGGTTCAGAAGGGCCACCCATCTCTTCATGGAGGGGCGCCACTGTGGAGTGCATACGCTCTTTCTTTCTCGACTTGGACCTGGTGCCATCTCGATGCATGCGAGAGCTGTATTCTCGAGTCAGCTCTTCTCCGTCCGTCAGTGCTCGTAACTCTTCAAGATGGTTCTCCATTATAGTCAGAGGTGTACTTCCAACAGATTATCGCCTCAATCCTTTTTATATTTGAAGCTCTCCCTTCTGTCAGCCAGGCCCCACAGCTCTCTTTTCTTCTTTATTAAATCAGCTTCAATGAAAATATCCCTTCCTCAAACTTAGCACGCCCACATCACCTGAGAGCCAAGTAGGAACCACGTCATTTGTGTCCAAGCAAGCACACGACAAACGGAACATACCAACCAAAGCAAACACAGAGGATCCCTCTCAAGCCACAAACCCCCCCTGAGACCGACGTAGGACCTTTGCCTAGCCGCGCCCACACAAATCTATCACAGAATTAGCCCACGGGGAAACATCCATCCAACCATCCGTGCTTTCACCATTAAGCAGCACATTGCCTCAGTCACGCCCCACTTCTTTTTGGTCGATAGCCCTTATAGCTAAACGATCGGCAGCTATCCCGCACCGGCAGCTAACCACCCGTGCTTTACACCCGAATTCGAGCAGCATCTCTGTATCAATGGTTAACCCGTACAGTTCGAATATGTCGCCCCGCACCCCACAAGGTACAGACCGTGCTTTCACCTACCTAGACAGCACTTTGCCTCATCCGTCCTACGTGCAGACAGCGCCAGGCCCGAACCGCGAGAACTGACCGTGCTTACACCTCGAGGGCAGCACTTTGACTCATCAAGTCCCCCGTTCTGCTGACCACCCCGACCGTGGACGCACCCGTGCTTACACTGTGGGCAGCACCTTGCGCAACGGTTGTCCTGACAAATCCCAAAAAACGTGGCCATCCCTGTGAGACTTGCGTAGCTGACGGCTAGTCGGCTCTGATACCACATGTTGCGCCGGCGCCTCAAAGGGCGCTAGGACTTGAGTGGTTTCCCCAACACGCGCTTAAGTCTAACATTCATCCATCATGCACTTACATAAAAGCCAACTCAGAAACGGAACAAGCTTAACCATTCAGACTTTAAGAAAACTGGAATCCCAACCAACCCGAAAGCCAACTCAGAATCCGTCCCCAAAAGGTAACCAAAGGCAAAGACAAGCCACACATGAAACCCAAGGCATAGTGGTCGCCAAACTGACCAATTGGCATAGCGGCAAGCCCCATGTCGATGACAGGGACCCTTAGGCGCCAGCGACGCAAAAAGGTTGTAGTAAGGGTCCTTCACTTGGACCAGTCCCGGGAGGCGAAACCAAAATGGTAATCATCCCCAAGGATCAACTTTATTAGATTTGGAAGAGGTTACATTCATACATAGACTGACCGGTCTCGGGGCCACCAACACGTGCTGGGCATTGTGCCTGGCTCGTGCTGGGTAGAGGGAGCTGAGACCTGGCGACTGGATTCCTGGCGCTGGTTGAGCTGCCCAAGTTTCTGTCTGCCGGACTCCCCCTATAGTTCTGCTGTGATTCGGCGCACCCCCTCTGGTTTGAAACATAGTGCTTTCTGGTAAAGCACGCTTTTTAGGACTTAGTTTTTATTTTGCTGATTAAGCCTGGCAAGCCTGGCAGAATCAGTCTGGCTCCCGGACATGGGTCCCGGGAGCCGTCCCGGCGGCCCGAATCAACCTGCTTTCCTGACTAGGCCATGACTCGAGCTCCAGAGCTAGCTCATGACTTTGTGACTACTTGACTGGCTCACCACAGGTCGGAGGCTCAGTCCTTGACATTCTAACTTGCTCTGGGACCTTAGGGAGTGTCACCCCTTTGAGTCTTACAGGGCACGCTGGGTGCACCCAAGTCAGCTTTACAACATCGTGGCAGAATCATCCAATAAGATCCTGTGTAGCGTGCTCACGAAAACAGTTGAAGCTAGCAGATCAGATTGGGAACATAAGTTGCATGCTGCTCTGTGGGCATTTAGGACAACATATAAGGGAAGCACTGATCAAACACCTTTCCAATTGGTATATGGTCAGGATGTTGTAATGCTAGTAGAGTTTCTAGTTCCTTCATTAAGGATTGTTACAACGCAACGTCTGAATGAATCCAAATCTCTACAACTACGCCACGAAGCTCTACATAATCTCTGTGAAACACGCTTACTAGTTGTGCACTGCACTGACAGCTGAAAAGGAAAGATGAAAAGCATGGCATGATCGCAGATTACAAAAGAAGGCTCTTCGCTCCGGAGATCTGGATCTGATATTTAAAACCAAGGAGATCAATGGGAATTAAAATTCACAGGCGAAGGTCCTTATCGGATCAAGGAAATTCATATACTCTGTTATCAGAGTTATATCCTCTTAAAAGATAAAGTGCTCCAGACCATATAACATTAAAACTCGTGCATTCAAGATGTAAACACGTGCACACTCTATTGCACTAAAAGTAGAATAATGCTACCTATCGTGTTATGAAGTGTGACCAAATCCACGAGTGAATCAGTGTCACCACTATTTGATATGTTAAAAAGACATTTGTTCTTATTAAAAAAAAAACAAGACATTTATTTTTTCAGTTGCACAATGTGAATCGCAATATGATGATGTCATTTTCTTGTTCTTATGTGTTTGTAGCACCCACCCTTGGTGGATAAAAGACAAGAATCCAACAACGACCAGGGCCTCCGAGTTGATGACATTCCAGCTAGGGCCGGTAGGTTGGTCATCGTCGATTTAAACGGGGGTGTTGTTAAATACTAACCGAACATTTTCGGATGGCCCTTTTGTAAATGCTTCAAAAGAAACGTAATCCAAGTGCTCGAACATTGCTACTATTTTCTAAAGCCCGGGGCTAAGATGTTTTTTAAAAAACTAGCGGAAGCGGAGTGCAAATCATTATATGGAGCAGCATGAGATATTCAAAAGTCATGAAAATACTGCATACACGGTTCCATGAAGAAATTCAACAAAGATTTTTCAAAGGTAGCTCCACACATTTTACACATTAAAACCTATGATCACATTGTCATCTCGGGATTATTAAAGCATATGAGCTCAATTAAACTAACAACATATGTATTCAGCAATACCTACAAAATAAATTATCATACTTTTGTACTTTTTATTAGTTATTTCATGATTTGTTATACTCCAATTGCCTAAATTTTGGTAATGTTTGGTACTATTTTAACACCAAGTTGAAACTGTTTTGAACTATTTTGGATATCAATTCTTGATGTTTGGTACCTATTGCCCTCTGTTTTGGTACTATGCACCAATATTGGTACTATTTATATGTTCCCTTCAAAACAGTGAGGGTAGTTTTTGATAAATATTTATCTTTTGTTTCTGCAATATTTTTGCCCAAAATAAGTGTGAATGTCTGGCGTGAAGACTTCAAGGAATTTCCTTATGTCAGCGAGGATAAACTAGCAGTGCATATTTCTGAAGAACCTACGGGAGGTAATGAAATTATAGCCAGAGTTTGATGCATCAACACCATACTTGTAGACGAATAAAGCTACAAGTCAATTAAAAAACAACCTACAAGTACTGTTTGGCTATAAATCTTTCGACCCTTCCGTTAGAGTGCAATGCTGAAATGGCCCTCTGGTATATGAAGGAAGTCGTGAACTACTTTGTTGAGGTCAAAGGGTATTTGTACCGCTTCGACCCCCCTACAGATTAGATTTGAACAGCCCAGTTTGGGCTGCAACTAATTTTTTGTACATGTTACATATACCAAAAATCAATATACGATATACTGCATAGATTTGAATGGCTATTTCATTATTGAGCGCTTTGAGTTTCATTTGCAGCTTCTTGATTTATTGGATGAAGGTTGAAAGGCCGAGGCATTCTTCAACCTATAAATCCTATGTTGGTGCTTGTAAATGTTCACAACCAAATTTCAGCATGATTTTTGAGTCACAGATAGGGTAGGAGAAGTTGATGTCAGGGTTTGTGCTCCTTGCAGCATTGCTACTATGTGTTCACATGCATATTCCAGTATGATCTACGAATGATGGTATGGTGGAGTTTATTAAAGTTATAGTTTGTGCTCCTTGGATGGTTTTTAGTTTTTGCTTAAGAGTGAAGGGATATTAAAGGTGTTAAAGATGGATACAATGTTAAAGATCTTAAGTGCAATTTCAAATAGTTACAAATGTACCAAATTAGTACTTCGATAGTAACAAATTTGGTATCAAGTACCGAACAAAAAATTTGTAATTTAAATGGAAAAGACAATTTCAATCAATACCAAAAGCACTATAATTGAGACTCTGATAGTACCAAAGAACGTCACCTGAACTTATAAACAAAAAAAATCAGAATACTGATAGTTAAGTGATCCAAAGTACAAATTGATACTCATCAGTTTCAAAACGAGTACTATGAAAGTACCAAATGAATCAATATAAGGCACAAAGGTTACTTGCATTCTGATCTCAAGCATTAAGCAAGTCCTCTTGATCGCTGTCATCTTTGTACGACATGTTGTTGTATATGTTTTCATACACATCGATGGATAATCGGAACATGTTATGACATGTAGAGATAGGCTCCATGGGAAACCGGATTGCTCTCACCAAGTGTGAATAGATCATTACCGGCTGTGTCTGGTCTAGAAGCTTGTATGTATTGATCATGCAAAAGGGCAAGAACAGAAGGTATGTAAACTACACAAAGCACTTTATGGCCTTAAGCAAACGCCACACGCATCGTATGGACGCATTGACAATTACTTCCTTTCTCATGGGT
>MU832897.1:0-64725 GCA_029204225.1 Diphasiastrum complanatum | reverse complement strand
CAAAGGCCCACCACTGACATTATGGACTGATCCATTCTTTTGATTATGTCTTGTAATTAAATTACTACATATATAAATAAGGCACATAGAAGCAAAATGGATATAGGTTGACAAAATTGAACGCCATGTACACTCTCTTGTGTTCAATTTAAGCTATTTTCCAAGAAATATCGATTTGTGTGATTACGCAATGTCTCTTACACCTGATTTTCACAGATTGATGATTCATAGATTGATCGTAATGTCTAATGTTGACTGTTAAATGCTTCTGATGATTCTTTCTACTTTCGCACATTAATGAATTCAAGTTTGGCTAAACGTTATCAATCGAATAGATTCTTTCCGCACATTATACAGGTTACTCAAGAATATAGTAGCTACTGAAGATAGAACATCCAAGAGTACCTTCGAGGAAGAGGTTCATTGGGGTAATCATAATCATAGGCCCAAGTACGAATACATAAATATACAACATGTTGTGGATGATTAGATGTCCAAAAGTACCTTGAATGATGTTGGAGACATGGTTTCCCTAATACCTAAGGATAAAGTTCTTGTTGAGGGTGAACTTCCAATAGAACACTAATTTTTGAGAATCAGGTATCCAAAAGTAAGGTTGACAAGGGTGTTGAGGTTGCAATCTTAACTAAAGATCTCCAAGGAACGAAGTGGAAGAAGTACACCATCGAGCTTGCTCTATAAAGGTAGCTTTATAAGTTTCATGATAGCTGGAGTGCTAGACACTCAAAATTTTAGAAGACTTAAGTGCTTATAAAAAGATAGTCCTTTTGACATGATATGAAAAAGGACATCCAAAACTATGTGATCACATGCTAGAAGAGCCAAGTGAATAAGGTAGAGCGTCGACCTTTTGGCCTCCTCCTGACATCAGTCCAGCCATCAGACATGATGCTGCAACCGTATGTGGCCCAGTGGCGGCGCAGAGGCTCCATCAGGACTCGACCCTATCTCTCAGCATGTGTGTGCGGACAACCTCTGAACTAGGGACTCTCCAGCTAGGGCCGACAGACTGTGCAAGATGGAATGCCCTTCTGAAGGCTCGATAGCAAATGGAAGGTTTAGCTCATAAATCAAATTGGCCACGGCCTGTGTGGCCTATCTGTCCATGTGCGGCTGATGCGTGCCGCGAAATGGTCTACTGCACAAGGGCTCTCCCTGGTGGGCAACGGGTAGTGGACCTCCAACATGGTGCACCGACCGTGACGGGAATGGATGATGACACGACAAGGGAGGGAGGAAGGGACCTCCTCAACATCCTCGAAGGCCTCGTCACTAGCATCCTGGGCCTGCTCGGGTGGCGGGCATTGCGAGCAAACAGACGTGGTGGTGGAACCGCAATGGCAACTGGCGGACGCAAGGGGACGGGATCCACTGGAATGGGTGCAGAGGGGTGCATGTGGCGGAGCTGTCTGAGGGGCATGAGGGGCAGTGGGATGGGACGAGGACTCCCTCTCCTCGTGCGTGCCAGCCAGTAGGCAGCAACTCTAGGTCAGCCACATAAGGAGCGGTGCAAAACCAGAGAACGCCCTCTGAAATGGTGTTCTCCCCCGCCACAAGATGTGGCCCGTAGGTGTCCAACAGTCGCTGCCTGACGGGGAAGAACATGCTACCACAAGGGGCAGCATTATGGTGACACCAATTTTGGCGCGTAGCACCGAGCAGGTGGCCTTTAAGGCAAGTGAGGGACGCAACGAATTTGACTAGGCAATATCGGCAACGCACGACTTTTTGACCGGTCTTGTTGGTCTTGTCATCAACCCGTCTGACAATGTCCACCTCATCCCACAGATCGGAAAGGTCGAACTGCACCATTGTGATGGAGAAAAGTACGGAAAAAATGCACTAGAAAAAAAACAGCAGGGTTCAATGTTGGAGAGACGCTGAAAATGGGCGAAGGCAGCGAAAGCAGAGCGAAGCAAATCAGATGCAAGGCAGGGCGTTGCGTGGGCGAAGGGCGACACAAGGCAACGAAGGCAGGCAGGCAAAAACAGCAGCGAAGGCAAGGCAGCGAGGGGCGTGAAAAAATTTCAGAGAGAAGAAGTGAGGGGGGCGGGTAGATTTACCGCGGTACCGGGATCCGCGGTACCCAGTACCGCAGGACCTATGATATATATATACATACATATATACAAACATACCATAGGTCCCGCGGTACTGGGTACCACGGATCTCGGTACCGCAGGACCGTACTGGTACTGCGGGACCGTACTGGTACCGCGGTACCATGATGGTACCGCAATACCACAATATATGAATATCTTTATTATTTAATATTTTTTTAGATTTTTTTTTTACCTAAACCTACCCGCCCCCCTCGCATTTCCTCTGAAATTTTTTTGCGCCCTCCTCCGCCCTGCCCTCCTCCGCCCTGCCTCCGCCCTGTCTGCCTTCGATTCCTTGTGTCGCCCTTCGCCCACGCAACGCCCTGCCTTGCATCTGACTTGCTTCGCCCTACTTTCGCCCATTTTCAGCGTCTCTCCAACAATGAACCCTGCTGTTTTTTTTCCAGCAATCCATCCTACCAGCTTTAGCTTCAACTGCATTTTCTCCTTTTCTCCTTCACAATGGTGCAATCCGACCTTTCCGGTCTGTGGGACGAGGTAGACATTGTCAGGCGGGTTGCCGACAAGTCCAACAAGACCGGTCAGAAGATCGTGCGTTGCCGATATTGTCTCGTCGAATTTGCTGCGTCCCTCACTCGCCTTAAAGGCCACCTGCTCGGTGCACGCGCCAGAAATGGTGCCACCTTAAATGCTGCCCCTTGTGGTAGCATGTCCGTCCCCGACAGGCAGCGACTACTGGACACCTACGGGCCACGGCTCGTAGCGGGGGAGAACACCATTTCGGAAGGTGTTCTCCGGTTTTGCACCGCTCCTTATGTCGCTGACCCAGAGTTGCTGCCTGCTTGGCTGGCACGCACGAGGAGAGGGAGTCCATCCTCATACCGTCCCATTGCCCCTCATCCCCCTCAGACAGTTCCGCCTCACGCACCCCCATCTACACCCATTCCGGTGGATCCCGTCCCATCACGTCCGCCAGTTGCCACTGCGGTTCCACCACCACGTCCTGTTGCTCGCACGCCCCCAGTTTACGATTTTCTCATGGATTCTCCGCCATCCGAGCAGGCCCAGGATGCTACTGACGAGGCCTTCGAGGATGTGGATGAGATCCCTTCTTCCTTCCCTTCCCATCCGGATGACCTCCCTAGCCAACAGTTTTCGTATCCCATGCCAGATCTTGCCCCTCCACCAGTGCACCCCACTTATGCTGCTGCACCCATCCCTGCCAGTGCATCCCACTCTCCCCATTCCACGTCTACAGCCGATGCATCCACTAGTGCCCAGCCTGTCGCGTCATCGTCCATTCCTGTCACGGTTGGTGCGCCGTGCTGGAGGTCCACCACCCGTCGCCCACCAGGTAGAGCCCTTGTGCAACAGACCATTCGCGGCGCGCATCAACCGCACATGGACAGAGAGGCCACACAGGCCGTGGCCAGTTTGATTTACGAGCTGAACCTACCTTTTGCCATCACCGATTCTGAGCCCTTCAGAAGGGCATTCCGCCTTGCACAGTCTGTCAGCCCTAGCTGGAGAGTCCCTGGTTCAGAGGTTGTCCATACACACATGTTGAGAGATAGGGTCGAGTCCTTGTCCAGAGAGATGGAGCCTCTCTGCCGCCACTGGGCCACAGATGGATGCAGCATCATGTCCGATGGCTAGACTGATGTCAGGAGGAGGCCGATCCTCAACATCTTGGTCTCCAGCTGCATGGGTACACAGTTTTTGAGAGCCGTGGATTGCAGTAGAGGGGGGAGAGTCATATCTACAGATTTCATGTACGACGTCATTAGGTCTTCCATCCTATCCATAGGCCCCCAGCATGTCGTTACGGTGGTGACGGACAATGCCACCAACTGTGTTCAGATGGGTGTCCTGCTAGAGGCCGAGATCCCTCACATCGTCCATACCCCCTGTGCAGCGCACAGATTCAGAGGCTCAGCAGATGCCGAATGTCAGGGCACCCCCTTCATCTCTTGCCAGCATGCCATACACAGAGTCCCAGCCAGAGCAGCCGCACGAGGTGTCTACAGTTCCTCCAGCTCCTCAGAGGGTATATGTGCGCCGCACAGCTCCTCCAGTGCCACCGATGCCATTCAGGCCTGCAGCCCCTCCATCGTCGTCCACTTCTGCAGCACCAAGTCTCCATGGCAGGCCACCATCTGTGCCCAGGTTTTCTCTTGCAGCGCCCACATCCACAGTGGCTCCTCCAGCTGCTCCTCCAGTGGCATCACCCACTCCACATCCGCCTCCTTTGGCAACACCCACTCCACTCGCTCCCCCTTTGGCAGCACCCAAGATGTACCAGTATCGGCCACCGCAGCGCCCCTTTCAGTACATATCGCCGCTGTACTTGCCTCCTGCACAGCCAGTTCCTCCACCTGCAGCAGCCCCACGGGCACACACTCCAAGAGCTCATCCTCCTCGCTCAAGTGCACAGGGAGTTCCCTCTTTTGCTTCCCTATCCCAGCCGGCCTTGCATGGGGGTGACGAGGCATTGACAGCTCCTCTTGTCTGCAAGAGACCAGGGAGGCCCAAGGGTGCACCGAACAAGAAAGGCAAGGCACAGAAACTGCCAGGGAAGAGAGGACGACCACGCAGGGCTCCAGGTACAGCTAGAGGTGCAGGATTACAGCCAGCTGGAGGTGTTGTTGGTTTGGCTTGCTTGGGGGCTGATGAGGAGGCAGATTGGGATGATGCTAGTGAGGAGTCCTCCTCCTCGGACACACAGCCCATGCCAGTTCCAGACAGGCAGAGATTCGGCTGCGAGAGTTAGTTCGGGGCCCTGAGTTGTCTCCGGAGCATTCGTCTGAGTCAGAGCCAAAGCATGGATTGTGTCTCTTTTATTTTAGTTTCAGTAGTTTGTCTCTAGCATACCGTCTACCATTGTACTCAGATCATTTTTCACATTATATACAGTATTTAGCGTACTTTTTTTGTTGCACATTCTGCGTATGTCGCTCTGTACATGTGATGCTGTATTTACAATTTTATGTCAAATTCTATGTGCGTGTGTGAATCTTATTTTCAACTAATTTCAATTGAAGTGAATGATAGCTTCACATAAATGCACCTACATAATGAGCACAACAATTACCCCTACACCCCATATGGCATTTCACAAACACATGTATTACATTTGCATTTAAAAAAATACAGAGATTGCATTTCACATGACCAGGCTCGCGTTGTACAAAAAGCAACTATATATTCATTCTACCGTTGTATCAAGATAACATTACATATCCCGTCCTTTTTTTAAGCAGCTATCTAGTTATTTGCCGCACCCTAAACTGCCGAAAATTACATAGCAACAGTCCACCACATACGGCTGGACCTTATCTATTCTAAACATGCCTACTGATCCTCCACCGACTCCTCACCCTCGTCAGGTGCATTGTTCTGTCGCTCTTGCTCTAACTCCTGGTTAGCACAACGTTTGGCCGCCCTTTCCCTGACCATGATGAGTTGCCGCCGTGTGAAGTTCATTCCGATCTGCTCATCCAAATCCAGCTCGACAGTGGGGGCAGGGTCCACAGCAGGGTCGGGGATCTGCAGCTCTGGGTGTCTCTCCCGAGTCTGTCGCAGCATCTCTGCAATGTCTGCCTCTTGCTTCCGATGTCTTTCGTTGTGCCTTCGGATATCTTCCTCGAGCTTCCTTCTGGCTTCTCCCTCGGGCTTCGGTGGTATGCGCTCTGCCATCTCGATCGACCTTCTCCTCACAAAACCCTGCTCCTCGAACACCCTCTCACAGCACCCTGGCTCTCAAACAGCCTCTCACAGCCTGTCACCGGCTCTCGCTTGCTCTCTCACTGTCTATCACTAGCTCTCTCACAGCCTCTTAAAATGCCGATCACAATGGCATTCTGAGTGCTTATTTATCCCCACAGCCTAATCGGCCATGTGGATCCCCATCATCCCTCCATGTGCCTCTGTACCCTAAACCCATGTGATGCTCCCCCCCTGTGTTGCTCTTCCATTGGCCCCATGGTCTGCTCACCCACAGTGCCCATGTGCTGTTGCACCAGTCCCCTGCACCATGTACTGTACCCTCTTCCCCCTTTTTTTTCCATTTTTTTGACCTGTTTTGGTAGGTAATAGGCAAAAATTAAATATTAAAAATATAAAAAAATATATATATTAAAAATGGTAATGCCCTGGTACCGCGGATCCTAGGGCGGTACCGTACCGTCGATACCACTGATATGGTACTTGGCGGTACCATACCAACGGTACCAAGGGCCACTATGATACATACATACATACATATATATATATATATATATATATATATATATATACACCATAGAATCACATGGTACCACCATTATGGTACCGCGGTTATGGTGCAGCCCTGGGATCCGCAGTACCAGGGCGGCACCAGTATATAATATTTTTTATTATTTTTTTTGTTCATTTTCTAACAAAAATTGCTTTTTTTAATGTAAATTAGGCTCAAAAGATGTGAAAAAAAAGGGTTTAGGGTTTAGAAAAAAGGGGGGACTATACAGGGGGAGCAGACCTTGGGGCCAATGGGAGTGCAGCATGTGGGGGAGCAACAAATCAGGGCAGGTACAACGTCACATGGGCAATGTGGGGGAGCAGACCACGAGCCCAATCGGAGTGCAGCACGTGGGGGAGCAACACATGGGGGCAGGTACAGTAGCACATGGGCACTGTGGGGGATCAGGCCATGGGGCCAATGGGAGTGCCGCACGAGGGGGAGCAACAAATGGGGGCTGGTACAACGGCACATGGAGGGATCATCAACAACTGCACATGGGGAAACAGGCTGTGGTGTTAAATAGGCACTCACAAGGCCATTGTGAGAGGCATTTTCAGAGGCTGTGAGAGGCATGGTGAAAGGCTGTGAGAGAGCCAGTGAGAGGCTGTGAGAGGCTGTGAGAGCCATTTTGAGAAACAAGAACAGCCCCAGCCGTATATGGCGGGATACGTATTGTTATTTTGATACATCTGTTGAATTAATGTACAATGTGTTTTTTGTGCAACGCGTGCCTGGTGTAATGCAATGTAATGTATGTGTTTATGAAACGCTATCAAGGGGAGTGTATTTCTGTGAGTGCATCTGCTATCAATCTCTGCAGTTGAAACTAATTGAAAATACAATTCACACACGCATATACAATTCGAAATAAAATTGAAAACAGAGCATCACATTTACAAATCGACAAATACACAATGTGCAGCAGATAAAGTACGTCCAACACTGGATATAATATGTAAAATAATCTGAATACAGTGTTCGACCATCTGGACGCCAAACATGGAACATGATATCAAACTGCTAAAAATAAAATAACAGAGCCACAATCAATGCTCTGGCTCTGACTCAGACAAATGCTCCGGAGACAACTCAGGGCCCCGAGCTCGCAACCGATATCTATGCCTGTCTGGAACTGGCATGGGTTGTGTATCTGAGGAGGACTCGTCATCCACATCCTCCCAATCTGCCTCCACATCAGGCCCCCAAGCAAGCCAAACCAACTAGACCTGCTCCAGCTGAATGTGACTATGTATCTCTAGCTGTACCTGGAGCCCTGCGAGGTCGTCCTCTCTTCCCTGGCTGAATCTGTGCTCTGCCTTTCTTGTTCGGTGCACCCTTGGGCCTTCCTGGTCTCTTGTGGACAAGGGGAGATGTCAATGCCTCATCACCCCCATGCAAATCACCTGGCTGGCTAGGTTGGGCCCAAGCTAAGGGCTGACTGGGATAGGGAAGCCAGAGAGGGGTATCCTTGTGCAGTGGAGTGGGGAGGATGAGCCCGTGGAGTGTGTGCCGGTGGGGCTTCTGCAGAACTGGCTGTGCAGGAGGCAAGTACAGCGGCGATATGTACTGAAAGGGGCGTTGTGGTGGCCGGTACTGGTACAGCCTGGGTGTTGCCAAAGGAGGAGCCAGTGGAGTGGGTGCTGCCAAAGAAGGAGGATGTGAAGTGGGTGCTGCCGCTGGAGGAGCCACTATGGATGTGGGCACTGCAAGAGAAAACCTGGGGACAGATGGTGGCCTGCCATGGAGACCTGGTGCTGCAGAAGTGGACGGCGATGGAGGGGCTGCACACCTTAATGGCATCGGTGGCACTGGAGGTGTTGTGCGACGCACATATACCCTCTGAGGAACTGGAGGAATTGGAGGCACGTCATGTAGCTGCTCTGGTTGGGACTCTGTGTATGGCATGCTGGCAAGAGATGATGGGGGTGCCCTGACACTCGGCATCTGCTGGGCCTTTGAATCCAATGTGGCAATCAAGTAGTCTAGCTGGGCATCTGATTACAAATGCTCTGGGCTCTGGGCCTCATCTTGCGCACTATCCCCTGAATCATCCCGTGCCTCATCATGTGCACCCTGTAGACCCTAAATGGCCTCCCAATTGGTGCAATCAAAGTCATCTGGTGTGTTGTCGTAGTAACGGCCATGACTCTGTACTGCACGCATCCAAACAGCTGCGGAACCGGCATGTAAATCACTTTGCCCTCTATCAAGAGCCTCCTCCACCATATCGACATAGGTAGGTTTGCCACTGCCCCCCCCCCCCCCGTGTGCCCTGTCTGTCTCCCGGTATAACCTGTGCCATGTGCCCCACCTCTGCCGTGTGATGCACCTATGACCCATGCCCGTGGCGTGTGCCCAACACCTGTATCATCTGCCTCATCCCACTCTTACCTGGCGAACACAACCCGAATGGGCTCATCCTCATACTGCTCATCCTCTGACACTGGCTCATCTGCCTCATACAATGTGGAGGCTCTTTGTGCTCAAGCCCAAGCTCTCTCTGTCTCATCTCGGCAAGCTCCCTCTCTCTCTCTGCCATCAACTGTGTGCCCAAGTCATCTGCAGGCATGGGATGGGTGTTGTCCGTAGGCAAGTCAACCTGGCGCTCCAAATCAGATCTCTTCGTTTGCAAGGTTAAAATTTTGCATGTCAAAGAGACAACTTGATCAGGAAATGAAACCAACGTACTAGTGAACCGTCAACCAACATGCTATGGGAGAATAGCCTATCACCTGCAATGTGCTCGTAATGGTCGGCAGTCTCCTAGCGAGACGTGCGTTGGTGCTACAGAACACCAACCACTCCAACTGACTCACTGACAGCATGTTTCTTCTTCTCGTGTGAATGAGGGCCCATGTGCTCCAATTACGCTCAAAAGGAGCGGTGCAAAACCGGAGAACACCCTCCGAAATGGTGTTCTCCCCCGCCAAAAGACGTGGCCCGTAGGTGTCCAGAAGTCACTGCCTGACGGGGGCGAACATGCTGGCACAAGGGGCAACATTCAGTGTGCCACCATTTTTGGCGTGCGCACCGAGCAAGTGGCCTTTAAGGCGAGTGAGGGTGGCAACGAACTCGGCAACGCACGATCTTTGCACCGGACTTGTTGGACTTGTCGGGAACCTGCCTGACAACGTCCACCTCGTCCCACAGATCGGCAAGGTTGGAATGCACCATTTCTATAGAAGGAACTGGGGAAAAAAGGCAGAGATGATCGTGAATGCGATAGAAGGCGGAAGGCTGGAAAAAACACAGCAATGGCGGAAATAGCAGTAGCAGGGGCGGAAGCGATCTGTCGTATACAAAGACAGTGTGATGGCAAGGAGGGCGCGGACAGCAGGAAGAGGGCGCGATGGGCAGGGAGAGAGATGAAGTGAGAGGGGGGGGGGGGGGGGAAGGGGGGGAAATAGGGTAAAAATATATATATATATATCATAGTGCCCTGTGGTACCGCTGTTATGGTACCGCCGGTACGGTACCCGCCCTGGGATCCGCGGCACCAGGGTGGTATCATAATAAAAAAAAAAATTAAATTAAATTTTTTTCCCGTGTTATTTTCGTAAAAATAAATAATTTTTTTTTTTTGTTACCGCGGTACCAGTATGGTCCCGCGGTATCGGGATCCGCGGTACCCGGTACCGCGGGACCTATGATATATATATATATATATATATATATATCATAGTACCCCATGGTACCGCCAGTACCATAATGGTGGTACCGCCATTATGGTGCCGCCCTTAGACCCGCGGTACCAGGGCGGCACCATAATAATAATAATTTTTATTTTTTTTATTTTTTTTATTAAAAACCCCTTTTACTAGGGTAATTTAGGGTAAAAAAATTTGAAAAAAAAAGTGTCAGGGTTTAGAAAAAAGGGGGGACTGTATAGGGGAATATACAGAGGGACTGTACAGGGGGCACTGTGGGGGAGCAGACCTTGGGGTCAATGGGAATGCAGCATGTGGGGGAGCAGCAAATCCGGACAGGTACACCGTCACATGGGCACTATGGGGAAGCAGAGCAGACCACGGACCCAATCGGAGTGCAGCATGTGGGGGAGCAATACATGGGGCAGGTACAGTAGCACATGGGCACTGTGGGGAAGCAGGCCATGGGGCCAATGGGAGTGCAGCACGTGGGGGGGCAACAAATGGGGGCAGGTACAAGGGCACATGGAGGGATCATCAACAACTGCACATCGGGAAACAGGCTGTGGGGTTAAATAGGCACTCACGAGGCTGTGAGAGAGCCAGTGAGAGGCTGTGAGAGCCAGTGAGAGGCTGTGAGAGCCTGAGGGCGAAGCCAGGAGGAAGCTCGAGGAAGATGTCCGAAGGCACAACGAAAGGCATCGGAAGCAAGAGGCAGACATCGCAGAGATGTTGCGACAGACTCGGGAGAGACACCCAGAGCTGCAGATCCCCGCCCCCGTTGTGGCCCCTGCCCCCACTGTCGAGCTGGATTTGGATGAGCAAATCGGAATGAACTTCACACGACGGCAGCTCATCATGGTCAGGGAAAGGGCTGCCCGCCGTCGGGCGGACCAGGAGGCAGCTCGGGCTAACCGGGAGGCAGAGAGCGACAAAACAATGCACCTGACGAGGGCGAGGAGTCTGTGGAGGATCCGTAGAAATGTTTAGAGTGGATAGGATCCAGCCGTATGTGGCTGGCTGTTGTTATGTGGTTTTCAGCATAAGAAGAGGCAACATTTAGTGTTTGACACAGTGTAAAGAACAGCCCCAGCCGTATGTGGCGGGATACGTATTGTTATTTTGATACCACTATTGAATTAATGTTCAATGTGTTTTTTGTGCAACGCATGCCTGGTGTAATGCAGTGTAATATGTGTGTTTATGAAATGCTAAAGAGGGGTTGTATTTCTGTGTTGTGCATCTGCTATCAATCTCTGTAGTTGAAACTAATTGAAAATACGCACATACCATTCGAAATAAAATTGAAAACAGAGCATCACAATTACAAATTGACAAATACACAATGTGCAGCGAATAGAATACGTCCAACACTGGATATAATATGGAAAATGGTCTGAATACAGTGTTCGACCATTTGGTCGCCAAACATGGAACATGATATCAAACTGCTAAAAATAAAATAACAGAGCTACAATCAATGCTCTGGCTCTAACTCAGACGAATGCTCCGGAGACAACTCAGGGCCCCGAGCTGACTCTCGCAACTGATATCTATGCCTGTCTGGAACTGGCATGGGCTGTGTATCCGAGGAGGAGGACTCGTCATCCTCATCCTCCCAATCTGCCTCCGCATCAGCCCCCAAGCAAGCCAAACCGACCAGACCTGCTCCAGCTGGCGCCGGGGCCCTGCGAGGTCGTCCTCTCTTCCCTGGCTGTTTCTGTGCTCTGCCTTTCTTGTTCGGTGCACCCTTGGGCCTTCATGGTCTCTTGCGGACGAGGGGAGTTGTCAATGCCTCATCACCCCCATGCAAATCACCTAGCTAGGCTGGGCCCAAGCTGAGGCCGGCTGGGATAGAGAAGCCAAAGATGGGTGACCCTGTGCAGCGGATAGTGGAGGATAGGTCCGTGGAGTGTGTGCCCGTGGGCCTGCTGCTGGTGGAGGAACTGGCTGTGGAGGGGCTGTCCCTGCAGGAGGCAAGTACAGCGGCGATATGTACTGAAAGGGGCCCTGCGGTGGCCGGTATTGGTACATACTAGGTGCTGCCACTGGAGGAACCACTGTGGATGTGGGCGCTGCAAGGGAAAACCTGGGCACTGGAGCCACTGGAGGAGCCACTGAAGGAGCCACTGTGGATGTGGGCGCTGCAAGAGTTGATTTGTTGTTCATCAAGAGTAGAGGAGCTTGGACCTTCAATAGGAATAGTCGACTGAGGAACTAGAAACCTGGGCACAGATGGTGGCCTGCCATGGAGACCTGGTACTGCAGAAGTGGATGGCGATGGAGGGGCTGCTGGCCTCAACGGCATCGGTGGCACTGGAGGTGCTGTGCGGCGCACGTACAACCTCTGAGGAACTGGAGAAACTGCAGGCACCTCGTGTAGCTGCTCTGGCTGAGACTCTGTGTAGGGCATGCTGGCTAGAGAGGATGGGGGCGCCCTGACACTCGGCATCTGCTGGGCCTCTGAATCCAACTCTGCAATCAAGTCGTCCAGCTGGGCATCCGAATATAAATGCTCTGGGCTCTGGGACTCATCATGTGCACCATCCTCTGGATCATCTTGTGCCTGATCCCGGCCTCATCCTGTGCACCATGCGGACCCTGCATGGCCTCCCAATCGGTACAATCAAAGTCATCTGGTGACTCCTCTGATGTGTTGTCATAGAAATGCCTATGGCTCTGTGATGCACGCATCCAAGCAGCTGCGGAAGGTAAACCCAAATCACTCTGCCCCCTATCAAGAGCCTCCTCCATCAAATCAACATAAGAAGGTATGCCACTGGCCCCCCATGTGTGCCATGCCCGTCTCCCGGTATAATCTATGGCATGTGTCCCACCTCTACCACGTGATGCACCTGTGACCCCTGCTCTAGGCGTGTGCCCAGCACCTGTATCATATGCCTCATCCCGCTCTGATCTGGCGAACACAACCCGAATGGGCTCATCCTCATCCTGATCATCCTCTGACACTGGCTCATCTACCTCGTACAATGGAGGCTCTCTGTGCTCAAGCCCAAGCTCTCTCTCTCTCATCTCGGCAAGCTCCCTCTCTCTCTCTCTCTGCCATCAACTGTGTGCCCAGGTCATCTGCAGGCATGGGATGGGTGATGTCCGTAGGCAAGTCAACCTGGCACTCCAAATCAGATATCTTCGTCTGCAAGGTTTAAAATTTGCATGTCAGAGAGACAACTTTATCAAGAAATGAAACCAACATACCAGGAGTCAACCAACATGCTACGGGAGAATAGCTTATCACCTGCAATGCGCTCGTAATGGTCGGAAGTCTGGCGAGACGTGCGTTGGTGCTACAGAACACCAACCGCTCCAACTGACTCACTGACAACCGGTTTCTTCTCCTCGTGTGAATGAGTGCCCATGTGCTCCAATTACACTCACACACGGAGGCAGCGCAGTCCTGTGGTACGTGCAATGAAATGCTTCAGCACATGTGCATGGGTGGAAGGTCAACGAAACACAGCAATGGAGGATGAAATGAAATGCATACCTGAGAAAGGACACGCAGTGCAAGACGCTGTATGGATGGATAGGTGCTACCGAACATGGTCCACCAGAGACAAAGGGACTGGACGAGGATGCACTCCCTCTCATGCGTGCCAGCCAAGCAGGCAGCAACTCGGGGTCAACCACGTAAGGCGCGGTGCAAAACCGGAGAACACCCTCCGAAATGGTGTTCTCCCCCGCCACAAGGCCCGTAGGTGTCCAGAAGTCGCTGCCTGACAGGAACGGACATGCTGGCATAGGGGGCAGCATTCAGTGTGCCACCATTTTTGGCGCGTGCGCCAAGTAGGTGGCCTTTAAGGCGAGTGAGGGTGGCACTGAACTCAACCAGGCAATATCGACAACGCACGATCTTTGCACCGGACTTTTTGGACTTGTCGGGAACCCGCCTGACAATGTCCCCCTCGCCCCACAGATCGGCAAGGTTGGAATGCACCATTTCTGTAGAGGGAACTGGGGCAAAAAGGCAGAGATGATGGTGAGTGCGATAGGTGGCGGAAAGCTGGAAAATCCACAACAAAGGCCGAAATAGCAATAGCGGGGGCTGAAGCGATCAGTGCAACGCGAAGACAGTATGATGGCGAGGAGTGGGCGGACAACACAGGGGGCGCAGACAGCAGCGCGATGGGCAGGGAGAGAGATGAAGCGAGGGGGGTGATTAGGTTAAAAATATATATATTAAAATATTAAATATTGTGGTACTGCGGATCAATATGGATCAGCGGTACCACACTGGATCCGCGGTACCGGGATCCGCGGATCCTGGTACCGCTGGATCTATGATATGTATACATATATATATATATATATATATATATATATATATATATATATTAAATATCAAATAAATTAATATATTATGGTACCGTGGATCAGTATCAGTATGGATCCGCGGTACCAGTATGGATCCGCGGATCCCGGTACCGCTGGATCTATGATATATACATATGTATGTATATATATATATATATATATATATATATATATATATCATAGTGGCACGTGGTACCGCCATTATGGTACCGCGGTACCATAATGGTGGTACCGCGGTTATGGTGCCGCCCTCAGACCAGCGGTACCAGGGCAGCACCACAAAAATAATATTTTTTATTATTTTTTTAAAAAAAAAAAAAACCCTTTTAACAGGCTAAAACTAGGTAAAAACTAAGATGTTACTGTACAGGGGGACTGTACTGGGGGCACTGTGGGAGAGCGGACCCAATCGGAGTGCGGCATGTGGGGAAGCAATACATGGGGCAGGTACAGTAGCACATGGGCACTGTGGAGGAGCAGACCATGGACCCAATCGGAGTGCAGCATGTGGGGGAGCAATACATCCGGACAGGTACACCGTCACATGGGCACTGTGGAGGAGCAGACCATGGACCCAATCGCAGTGCAGCATGTGGGGGATCAGCACATGGGGCAGGTACAGTAGCACATGGGATCATCAACAAAAGCAAATTGGGAAACAGGCTGTGGGGTTAAATAGGCACTCACGAGACAATGAGAGAGCCAGTGAGAGGGGGTGAGAGGCATTGTGAGAAACTGTGAGGGAGAGCCAGTGGGAGGCTGTGAGAGAGAGGCATTGTGAGAGGCTGTGTGACAGACCGAGTGAGAGGCTCTGAGAGGGGGGCTGTGAGAGAGCCAGTGAGAGCCATTGAGAGGCTGTGAGAGGCTGTGAGGGTCATTTCGAGCAACAGGGTGTTGTGAGATGGCGGAGGGCGAAGCCAGGAGGAAGCTCGAGGAAGATGTCCGAAGGCACAACGAAAGGCATCGGAAGCAAGAAGCAGACATTGCAGAGATGCTACGAGAGACTCGGCAGAGACACCCAGAGCTGCAGATCCCCGCCCCCATTGTGGCCCCCACCCCCGCTATCGAGCTGGATTTGGATGAGCAGATCGGAATGAACTTCACACAACGACAGCTCATCATGGTCAGGGAAAGGGCTGCCCGCCGTCGGGCTGACCAGGAGGCAGCTCGGGCTAACCGGGAGGTAGAGCGAGAGCGACAGAACAATGCACCTGACGAGGGCGAGGAGTCTCTGGAGGATCTGTAGAAATGTTTAGCATAGATGGGGTCTAGCCGTATGTGGCTGACTGTTGTTATTTAATGTTCATCAGTAGATGAGGCAGTATTTAGTGTCTGGCATGGTGTAAAGAACAGCCCCAGCCGTATGCGGCGGGAATACGTATTGTAGTTTTGATACATCTGTTGAATTAATGTACGGTGTGTTTTTTGTGCAATGTGTGCCTTGTGTATTGCAATCTGATGTATGTGATTATGAAATGCTATCAGGGGGGTTGTATTTCTGTGTTCTGCATATGCTCTCAAACTCTGTACTGAAAACTAATTGAAAACATGCACACACCATTTGAAGTAAAACTGCAAGTAGAACATCACAATTACAAATTGACAAATACACATTGTGCAGTGAATAGAATACGTCCAACACCAAATATAATATGAAAATTGGTCTGAATACAGTGTTCGACCAACTGGCCGCCAAACATGGAACATGATATCAAACTGCTAAAAATAAAATGACGGAGCTACAATCAATGCTCTGCCTCAAACTCAGATGAATGCTCCGGAGACAACTCAGGGCCCCGAGCTGACTCTCGCAACTGATATCTATGTCTGTCTGGTACTGGCATGGGCTGTGTATCCGAGGGGGAAGAGTCGTCATCCTCTCATCCTCCCAATCTGCCTCCGCATCAGCCCCCAAGCAGGCTAAACCAACAACACCTGCTGCAGCTGGCTATAATACAGCACCTCTACCAGCAACTGGAGCCCTGCGAGGTCGTCCTCTCTTCCCTGGCAGTTTCTGTGCCCTGCCTTTCTTGTTCGGTGCACCCTTGGGCCTTCCTGGCCTCTTGCGGACGAGGGGAGCCGTCAATGCCTCATCACCCCCATGCAGATCACCTGGCTGACTAGGCTGAGCCCAAGCTGCGGCCGGCTGGGATAGAGTAGCCAAAGATGGGTGTCCCTGTGCAGCTGATAGTGGAGGATAGGTCCGAGGAGTGTGTGCCCGTGGGCCTGCTGCTGGTGGAGGAACTAGATGTGGAGGGGCCGTCCCTGTAGGAGGCAAGTACAGCGGCGATAAGTACTGAAAGGGGCGCTGTGGTGGACGGTAGTGGTACATCCTGGGTGTTGCCAAAGGAGGAGGATGTGCTATGGGTGCTGCCAAAGGAGGAGCCGGTGCCGTGGGTGCTGCCAATGGAGGAGGATGTGTCGTGGGTGCTGCCACTGGAGGAGCGTCTGTAGATGTGGGTGCTACAAGAGAAGATCTGGGCACAGATGGTGGCCTGCCATGGAGGCCTGCTGCTGCAAAAGTGGATGGCGATGAAGGGGCTGCAGGCCTCAACGGTATCGGTGGCACTGGAGGTGCTGTGCGGCGCACATACACCCTCTGAGGAACTGGAGGAACTGTAGGCACCTCGTGTAGCTGCTCTGGTTGAGACTCTGTGTAGGGCATGCTGGCTAGAGAGGATGGGGGTGCCCTGACGCTCGGCATCTGCTGGGCCTCTGAATCCAAGTCTGCAATCAAGTCGTCCAGCTGGGCATCCGAATACAAATGGTCTGGGCTCTGGGACTCATCATGAGCACCATCCTCGGGAACATCCCGTGCCTCATCCTGTGCACCATGCGGACCCGGCATGGCCTCCCAATCGGTACAATCAAAGTCATCTGGTACCATCCAATCCGGTACATGAGCTCATATACCAGTCCAAGTGTCGACCCCTCGCTGTCAGCCATGCGGAGCACAATGTAAAGTGGTCGAAGCATTCCTGACAATGTCTGTGCATCCCTCCAAAACTGGTCTCCCCTCACCGTGGAAGAAAAGTGCTCCCCATCCTCAGTGCGCGGAAATGTACTGGCACACCAAAGATCACTGGCAACCATCTGTAGAAGCTGCGCCCTGTACCTGATCAGACGGTCAATGACCACCAAGTCGAATGCAAAGCGTGTGGGGGCTGGCTTACGGAGGTCTAGATGGCTGAACACCCGGAACATGGCAAGAACACGCCTCTTCCTCGTGACAAAAGTCACCAGGAAGAGGGCCTCATGGACGATGGCTCTAACCCAGGGAACACCTATGTCCCCCATCAGAAGGTCTATGTCGTGCGCGGCACAGGGGGTATGAACAATGTGAGGGAACTCGGCCTCTAGCAGTACACCCATCTGAATGCAGTTCGTGGCATTGTCCGTCACCACTGTGACGACATGCTGTGGGCCTATGGAAAGGATGGAAGACCTGATGACATCAAACATGAACTCTGCAGATATGACTCTCCCCCCCCTGCTGCAATCCACTGCCCTCAAAAACTGTGTGCCCATGCAGCTGGAGACCAGTATGTTGAGGATCGGCCTCCTCCTGACATCAGTCCAGCCATCGGACATGATGCTGCAACCGTAAGTGGCCCAGTGGCGACGTAGAGGCTCCATCTCTCTAGACAGTGACTCGACCCTATCCCTCAGCATGTGTGTGCGGACAACCTCTGAACTAGGGACTCTCCAGCTAGGGCTGACAGACTGTGCAAGGCGGAAGGCCCTTCTGAAGGGCTCGGAGTCAGTGATGGCAAATGGAAGGTTCAGCTCATAAATCAGGCTGGCCACGGCCTGTGTGGCCTCTCTATCCATGTGCGGCTGATGCGCGCCGCAAATGCTCTGCTGCCTAAGAACTCTCCCAGCTGGGCGACGGGTAGCGGACCTCCAGCACGGTGCACCAAACGTGACGGGAATGGATGATGACGCGACAGCCTGGGCACTAGTGGATGCATCAGCTGTAGATGTGGAATGGGGAGAGTGGGATGCACTGGCCGGGATGGGTGCAGCAGCGTAAGTGGGGTACACTGGTGGAGGGTGGACATCTGGCATGGGATACGAAAACTGCTGGGTAGGGTGGTCATCCGGATGTGAAGGGAGGGAGGAAGGGATCTCCTCAACATCCTGGAAGGCCTCGTCACTGGCATCCGGGGCCTGCTCCTGCTCGGGAGGCGGAGAGTCCATGAGAAAGTCGTAAACTGGGGGAGTGCGAGCAACAGTAGGTGGTGGTGGAACCACAGTGGCAACTGGCGGACGCGGTGGGACAGGATCCACCGGAATGGGTGCAGATGGGGGTGCGTGAGGCGGAACTGTCTGAGAGGGACGAGGGGCAAAGGGACTGGACGAGGATGCACTCCCTCTCCTCGTGCGTGCCAGCCAAGCAGGCAGCAACTCGGGGTCCACCACGTAAGGAGCGGTGCAAAACCAAAGAACACCCTCCGAAATGGTGTGCTCCCCCGCCACAAGACGTGGCCCGTAGGTATCCAAAAGTCGCTGCCTGACGGGTGCGGACATGCTGGCACAGGGGGCAGCATTCAGTGTGCCACCATCTCTCGCGCGTGCGCCGAGTAGGTGACCTTTAAGGCGAGTGAGGGTGGCAACGAACTCTGTCAGGCAATATCGACAGCGCACTATTCTTGCACCGGACTTGTTAGACTTGTCGGGAACCTGCCTGACAATGCCCACCTCGTCCCACAAATCGGCAAGGTTGGAATGCACCATCTCTGGGGAAAGAAGGCAGAGATCTCAATGGGTGCGATAGGAGTTGGAAGGCTTGAAAAAACCACAATAAAGGCCGAAATAGCAATAGCAGGGGAGGACGCGATCAGTGCAATGCAAAGACAGTCGGGAGGGCGCGGACAGTAGGGTGATGGGCGGACAGCAGGGAGGGCGCGGACAGTAGGGCGACGGGCAGGGAGAGAGATGAAGCGAGGGGGGGGGGATTAGGTTAAAAAAAAATACAGTAATATATTAAATATTAAAAAATATTATATACTAAAAAATATTAAATATTGTGGTACCGCGGATCAGTATGGATCCGCGGTACCACACTGGATCCGCGGTACCGGGATCCGCGAATCCTGGTACCGCTGGATCTATGATATATATATATATATATATATATATATATATATCATAGGTCCCGCGGTACTGGGTACCGCGGATCCCGGTACCGCGGGACCATACTGGTACCGCGGTACCATGATGGTACCGCGGTACCACAATATAATAATATATTTATTATTTAATATTTTTTTTAATTTTTTTTTACCTAAACCTACCCGCCCCCCTCGCATTTCCTCTGAAATTTTTTTGAGCCCTCTCCGCCCTGCCATCGCTGCTGGTTTTTCTTGCCTGCCTTTGATTCCTTGCGTCGCCCATCGCCCACGCAACGCCCTGCCTTGCATCTGATTTCCTTTGCCCTGCACTCGCCCATTTTCAGCGTCTCTCCAACAGTGAACCCTGCTGTTTTTTTTCCAGCAATCCATCCCTCATTTCATCTGCAATGGTGCAATCCGACCTTTCCGGTCTGTGGGACGAGGTAGACATTGTCAGGCGGGTTGCCGACAAGGCCAACAAGACCGGTCAGAAGATCGTGCGCTGCCGATACTGTCTCGTCGAGTTTGCTGCATCCCTCACTCGCCTTAAAGGCCATCTGCTCGGTGCACGCGCCAAAAATGGTGCCACCTTGAATGCTGCCCCTTGTGGCAGCATGACCGTCCCCGACAGGCAGCGACTACTGGACACCTACGGGCCGCGGCTCGTGGCAGGGGAGAACACCATTTCGGAGGGCGTTCTCCGATTTTGCACCGCTCCTTATGTGACTAACCCAGAGTTGCTGCCTGCTTGGCTGGCACGCACGAGGAGAGGGAGTGCATCCTCCTCTGGTCCCTTTGCCCCTCAGACAGCTCTGCCTCATGCACCCCCATCTGCTCAGATTCCGGTGGATCCCGTCCCATCGCGTCCGACAGTTGCCACTGCGGTTCCACCACCACCCACTGTTGCTCGCACTCCACCAGTCTACGACTTTCTCATGGACTCTCCGCCACCCGAGCAGGCCCAGGATGGTACTGGGCGGGCCTTCGAGGATGTGGAAGAGATCCCTTCTTCCTTCCCTTCCCATCCGGATGACCTCCTCAGCCAGCAGTTTTCGTACCCCATGCCAGATGTTGCCCCTCCACCAGTGCACCCCACCTATGCTGCTGCACCCATCCCTGCCAGTGCATCCCACTCTCCCCATTCCACGTCTACAGCCGATGCATCCACCAGCGCCCAGCCTGTCGCGTCATCGTCCATTCCCGTCACGGTTGGTGCACCGTGCTGGAGGTCCACCACCCGTCGTCCACCAGGGAGAGCCCTCGTGCAGCAGACCATTCGCGGCGCGCATCAGCCGCACATGGACAGAGAGGCCACACAGGCCGTGGCCAGTCTGGTTTACGAGCTGAACCTGCCCTTTGCCATCACCGACTCTGAGCCCTTCAGAAGGGCCTTCCGCCTTGCACAGTCTGTCAGCCCTAGCTGGAGAGTCCCTAGTTCAGAGGTTGTCCGCACACACATGCTGAGGGATAGGGTCGAGTCCTTGTCTAGAGAGATGGAGCCTCTGCGTCGGCACTGGGCCACTTACGGTTGCAGCATCATGTCCGATGGCTGGACTGATGTCAGGAGGAGGCCGATCCTCAACATACTGGTCTCCAGCTGCATGGGCACACAGTTTTTGAGGGCAGTGGATTGCAGCAGGGGGGGGAGAGTCATATCTGCAGAGTTCATGTTTGATGTCATCAGGTCTTCCATCCTAGCCATAGGCCCACAGCATGTCGTCACGGTGGTGACGGACAATGCCACGAACTGCATTCAGATGGGTGTACTGCTAGAGGCCGAGTTCCCTCATATTGTTCATACCCCCTGTGCAGCCCACGGCATAGACCTTTTGATGGGGGACATTGGAGCACTTCCCTGGGTTAGAGCCATCGTCCGGGAGGCCCTCTTCCTGGTGACTTTTGTCACCAGAAAGAGGCGTGTTCTTGCCATGTTTCGGGTGTTTAGCCATTTGGACCTCCGTAAGCCAGCCCCCACGCGCTTTGCATTCGACTTGGTGGTCATCGACCGTTTGATCAGGTGCAGGGCCCAGCTTCTACAGATGGTTGCCAGTGATCTTTGGGGTGCCAGTACATTTCCGCACACTGAGGATGGGGAGCACTTTTCTTCCACGGTGAGGGGAGACCAGTTCTGGAGGGATGCACAGACATTGTCAGGACTGCTTCGACCACTCTACATTGTGCTCCGCATGGCTGACAGCGAGGGGTCGACACTTGGACTGGTGTATGAGCTCATGGACCGGATTGGACAGTTCCTGCAGCTGCCCATCTTGCAGCCAGAGAGGTAAGCGGTACAATGTTGCAATTGACCTTTATCTTTTCAGTACTTGCTAGTTTGTTTTTCTGTCAATGTTAAGCTTTTTCGTAATGCCCTAAACCACATGCCCCTCACCTGCAGGATGACAGAGCTGAAGTTCATATGGGAGACGCGATGGAACTACTTCCACAGGAGTATCCACAGCGTTGCACACATGCTGCATCCCCTCTTCCTCTCTCCGACACAGATCGCAGACAGGGAGCTCGAGGCCGATTGGCTTCAGTACATTCACAGGGTGGGTCCACACATAGGTTTGGATCCTATCAGGCTCATGGAGGAGCTCGCTGCATTTCGTTTCGGCATGGGCACATTCGGCCACCCGGCTGCCCAGGATCCAGAGAGGAGGCAGCTACCCATTACCTGGTGGACCATGTTCGGTAGCACATACCCATCTATACAGCGTCTTGCACTGCGTGTCCTTTCTCAGGTATGCATCTCATTTTATCCTCCATTTTTTGTGTTTCGTTGAAGTTTCACCTTTGCCACAATGTGCTGAAGTATTTCAATGCACGCACCACAGGACTGTGCTGCCTCTGTGTGTGAGCGTAATTGGAGCACATGGGCACTGATTCACACGAGGAGAAGAAACCGGTTGTCAGTGAGTCAGTTGGAGCGGTTGGTGTTCTGTAGCACCAACGCACGTCTCGCCAGGAGGCTTCCGACCATTACGAGCGCATTGCAGGTGATAAGCTAATCTTTCATAACATGTTGGTTGACTCCTGGTATGTTGATTTCATTTCTTGAAAAAGTTGTCTCTCTGACATGCAAATTTTAAACCTTGCAGACGAAGATATCTGATTTGGAGCGCCAGGTTGACTTGCCTACGGACAGCACCCATCCCATGCCTGCAGATGACCTGGGCACACAGTTGATGGCAGAGAGAGAGAGGGAGCTTGCCGAGATGAGAGAGAGAGAGCTTGGGCTTGAGCACAGAGAGCCCCCATTGTATGAGGCAGATGAGCCAGTGTCAGAGGATGAGCATGATGAGGATGAGCCCATTCGGGTTGTGTTTGCCAGACCAGAGAGGGATGAGGCAGATTATACAGGTGCAGGGCACACGCCACGGGCAGGGGTCACAGGTGCATCACGTGGCAGAGGTGGGACACATGGCACAGGTTATACCGGCAGACAGGCAGGGCACACAGGGGGGGCAGTGGCATACCTACCTATGTCGACATGATGGAGGAGGCTCTTGATAGAGGGCAGAGTGGTTTAGATGCTGGTCCCGCAGATGTTTGGATGCGTGCAGCACAGAGTCATGGCCGTTACTACGACAGCACACCAGAGGAGGCACCTGATGACTTTCATTGCACAGATTGGGAGGCCATGCAGGGTCTACAGGGTGCACATGATGAGGCACGGGATGAGGCTTGGGTTGATTCAGGGGTTGGTGCACAGGATGATTCAGAGGTCGGTGCACAGGATGATTTAGAGGCGGGTGCACAGGATGAGTCCCAGAGCCCAGAGCATTTGTATTCGGATGCCCAGCTGGCCGACTTGGTTGCCACATTGGATTCAGAGGCCTTGCAGATGCCGAGTGTCAGGGCGCCCCCATCATCTCTTGCCAGCATGCCACACACAGAGTCCCAGCCAGAGCAGCCGCATGAGGTGCCTACAGTTCCTCCAGCTCCTCAGAGGGTGTATGTGCGTCGCACAGCTCCTCCAGTGCCACCGATGCCATTTAGGCCTGCATCCCCTCCATCGCCGTCCACTTCTGCAGCACCAGGTCTCCATGGCAGGCCACCATCTGTGCCCAGGTTTTCTCTTGCAGCGCCCACATCCACACTGTCTCCTCCAGTGGCAGCACCCACGTCACATCCTCCTCCTTTGGCAGCACCCAGGATGTACCAGTACCGGCCACCACAGCGCCCCTTTCAGTACATATCGCCACTGTACTCGCCTCCTGCACAGCCAGTTCCTCCACCTGCAGCAGCCCCACGGGCACACACTCCACGAGCTCATCCTCCTCGCTCAGTTGCACAGGGAGTTCCCTCTTTTGCTTCCCTATCCCAGCCGGCCTCAGCTTGGGCCCAGCCTAGCCAGCCAGGTGATTTGCATGGGGGTGACGAGGCATTGACAGCTCCTCTTGTCCGCAAGAGACCAGGCAGGCCCAAGGGTGCACCGAACAAGAAAGGCAAGGCACAGAAACTGCCAGGGAGGAGAGGACGACCACGCAGGGCTCCAGGTACAGGTAGAGGTGCAGTATCACAGCCAGTTGGAGCAGGTGTTGTTGGTTTGGCCTGCTTGGGGGCTGATGCGGAGGCTGATTGGGAGGATGAGGATGACGAGTCTTCCCCCTCGGATACACAGCCCATGCCAGTTCCAGACAGGCAGAGATATCGGCTGCGAGAGTCAGCTCGGGGCCCTGAGTTGTCTCCAGAGCATTCGTCTGAGTCAGAGCCAGAGCATTGATTGTGGCTCTATTGTTTTAGTTTCAGTAGTTTGTCTCTAGCAGTCGGTCTACCATTGTACTCAGATGATTTTTCACATTATATACAGTGTTTGGCCTACATTATTTGCTGCACATTGTGCGTATGTCGCTCTGTACATGTGATGCTTTATTTTATGTTGAAGAATTCTATGTGCGTGTGTGAATCCTATTTTCATTTAATTTCGTTTGAAGTGAATGCTAGCTTCACATAGATGCACCTACATCATGAGCACAGCAATCACCCCTACACCCCAAACGACATTGAATAAACACATGTAATACATCTGCATTTAAAAAAATTACAAACATTGCATCTTACATGACCAGGCTCGCGTTGCACAAAAAACAACTATGTATATATTCAACCGTTGTATCAGGATAACATCACATATACTGTCATTTTTTTAAGCAACCATCTAGTTATTTGCTGCACCATAAACTGCCGAAAACTACATAGCAACAGTCCGCCACATACGGGTGGACCTCATCTATTCTAAACATCCCTCACTGATCCTCCACCGACTCCTCGCCCTCGTCTGGTGCATTGTTTTGTCGCTCTTGCTCTGCCTCCCGGTTAGCCCGAGCTGCCTCCTGGTTAGCCCGACGTCTGGCCGCCCTTTCCCTGACCATGATGAGCTGTCGTCGTGTGAAATTCATTCCGATCTGCTCATCCAGATCCAGCTCGACAGCGGGGACAGGATCCACAGCGGGGGCGGGTGGCTCCGGTTCCGGATTTCTCTGTCGAGTCTGTCGCAGCATCTCTCGGATATCTGCCTCTTGCTTCCGATGCCTCTCGTTGTGCCTTCGGATATCTTCCTCAAGCTTTCTCCTGGCTTCGCCCTCGGGCTTCGGTGGTATTCGCTCAGCCATCTCGATCGACCTTCTCCTCACAGCACCCTGATCCTTGAACACCCTCTCACAGCACCCTGGCTCTCAAACAGCCTCTCACAGCCTGTCACCGGCTCTCGCTTGCTCTCTCACTGTCTATCACTAGCCCTCTCACAGCCTCTGAAAATGCCGACCACAATGGCATTGTGAGTGCCTATTTATCCCCACAGCCTGATCGGCCATGTGGATCCCCATCATCCCTCCATGTGCCTCCGTACCCGCCCCCATGTGATGCTCCCCCCTGTGTTGGTCTCCCATTGGGCCCATGGTCTGCTCACCCACAATGCCCATGTGCCTCTGTACTTGCCCCCATGTGATGCTACCCCCCTGTGTTGGTCTCCCATTGGCCCCTCGGTCTGCTCACTCGCAGTGCCCATGTGCCATTGCAACGGTCCCCTGCATCATGTACTGTACCCTCTTTTTTTACACCCAGAACCCCCTCTTTTTACTTTTTTTTGTCCTTTTTTGGTAGTTAATATGCAAAAAAAAATTACTAAAAATATATTAAAAAATAAAAAAAAATATTAAAAATGGTACCGCCCTGGTACCGCGGATCCCAGGGCGGTACCGTACCGGCGGTACCACTGATATGGTACCGGCGGTACCATACCAGCGGTACCAGAGGGTACTATGATATATATATATATATATATATATATATATATATATATATCCTGGCCTTCTGTTATATAGAAGAAAAGTGCTAGTTTAGTGTTCAGGGTGCAATTACACTTTATGTATAGTCTACACTATAATCAATCGGTACTAGGTCAAAGGTTGATTGATAAGTGATATTTGGCTTTAGCTTGAAAACATGTCAGTAGTGACATCATACATGACGTGTGTCATAGACAAGTGCACATGCCACAAGACACACGAATCATAATGCAAGACTCAAGTTTGTTTCAGAAGTTAGCATCAAGATTACTGATGGGAAAAATATATAGATGCCCATTGCTCTGGCTAAACGGGGCATGGCAAGAGATAAAAACACCAAGAGATGCCATCCGATGAACGTCAAAATGTCATTGACGGTTTTAATTCTGACAAAACAAATCCACGTAGTTCAATCCACAGACCTTAGTTGTACCAAGAAGCATCAGCAATCTATATTGTGGCTTATAAGGAAGCTCAACAATAGGTGGCAACACATCAAGATAAAAAGAACTAAATCATGGTCCCTTGTCTGCTTTGCCTACTTTTTTCCTTTGAATGTATACACAAGTCTAGCAAATCAAAAACAAACTTGGTCTTTGTTCCTTCTTGAGGAGTGTTGCTCCTGAAGATACTTGGTTCTCCAAACGTACTTTCCTTGTACAAACCAATTTGGCCTTTTGAGAACTGAGTGGTTCTATCCTCATCAATCCCGCAACACATAGCAATTTGTTGCAAATAAAAGAGCTCAATGAACCTGTATTGTGATCCCGGACTTGGGTTTTGCCACTTCCATATATTTCGTACATGTCTGAAATTTTCTTTGCTGTCTTTACACACATGACAAAACCACATTTGTCTTCCAGTGTCGATTCAAGGGGCGGTTGTCGACAATAAGTGTGATATCCACGATCGCACGAGTCACATGGAAGCACAAGATTATCATCTGCATCAACATGACAAATTCTACAAAGGCAATCAATGTTCACAAAGTCACGGTCTGTTTAGAAATGGGTCAAGGAACAGCACTCCTCAAGCAAGAACAAAGACCAAGTTTGAGTGGTTCCGACAATTTCGAGCAATTCTGACCACTTTCGGATCCCAACCGCCCAATTTTCCTGAAGCCCGTTTCCGGGGTTCTAGCACAGGTCCTAAGCTACCTGTCCGTCCGATCGGCGTCCTGATTGTTCCCACAGGTTCCCCTCGACGTTGCCCAGTGGCCAAAACAAACACCGTTCGAAGAATCTAGGTCATCAAGCAGAAAGTTGTAAAACTAGTCCATTTCCCTTGCCCTAACTACCTTCTATCTGGGACTCATCTTGATCAAACGACTCGGACATGAGCGGAACAGGATCCGTCATGTCCATATCGTTTTCCATATTTGTTGGTAGTTCTTGACCCCAAACCCTAAAATTGTTGTTATCCAATAGGTTTGTTCCATTCTCTCCATGATGTCCCTGCTGAACAATATTATTGTTGCAACTAAGAGATGTTGGAATTGTATGTCTTTGGCCGGAGTTGACTATTATTGTCTATTATAATTTCCTAGCTTATATATATATCTTCTCTCCCTTTTTCTCTAGTCTCCCTTATCCATATTCTTCTCTCCTACTTCTTCTCTCTTGTTCTTCTTCTCCTGTTGCTGCTGCAGGTACAGGAAGCTCTTTATTGCAGGTACAAAAAGATTATTTTCATCCTAAGTATTTGCATCCCTCCACCGACCAACTTGCTTACTTGGTACTCCTATGGATGTATTTACTTTAAAAGATCCAAAGAATTGTGGGAAATCTTTCAATAAATAGATTGCAGTTGGACACATTTCAAATGTATTTGATGGAAATCTAACTTTTGAAACATTCAATAGCTACATTGCCCATAGCTCATATGGATCATATTCAGTTGTGCCTCATAATGCAAAACAGAATACTGGAAGACCTTGATTTTGCATATAAGGAATGTTCTGCTTAGAAATAAAGGTTGGTAGTTATCTCATTAAAACAGTGATTTGAACCACCAAAAGCAGTCTTTCTAATCAACAAGTAGCATTCAGGGTATAAATTAAGTAAACTAAAACCTTACATCCATCATCAACCTAAATATACAAGAGATAACTCAGAATTTTCTCTTTTGCTTACAACAAATTTAGTATCACAGACTTCTCCAAAGTTATTGTCCTCTATTTTTTCTTTAAATTCCATCAGTTTGAAAAGCTTTTGTGAAAAATAGCTCCCGAAAAATCACAAAACAATTGAAATGTCTTCCTAGCAGAAAATTTACAGAAAGCATCAGGAGAGCTAGATGCAATCACATTCTGATAAGACTCCTTAAATGACTAACTTCAACAGCTTAAACTTTTACATGAGCAAATTTTCTTGAAACTAATCGAATAAAACCAAGCCCACCATTCTCCTGTCTCATAACTCTGACAATCTAGTTAGAACTGGATATCTACCTTATGAAAATTGAATACCAAATCCAGCTCACAGACGTTGCTGAAAAAATGGTCAAGAATCTCCACAAAGAGATGAATGCTTTCAAGATAGGCCAGCTCATTGTCGGTGATATCCACACACATAGAAAAAAATAGTCCAGCATAGCGGCGATAAATCACTTTGTGGGTCCGAAACTGCATGTAAACCCAAAGAACGCAAGTTATATCATAATAATTGTCGCAACAAGGGCCAATTTTTCTTACATTGACTTACGTAACCTTGATGTTTCCAATAACTTTAAATATGTTCTAACCAGCATTCAAAATCCAGGGAGCAGACCCTAATAAACCATACATTGTGAAATATGTGTAATATATAAATAGCTTGGATTGTATAACTATCTGATTCCTCCACTATATTTGTAGTATATGGAACTACTGACCAAAGCTGCATCCTCATGTCCTCAATGTGTGGTATGGCTAAAGAGCACAAGGACACAATAATGGCCTCAAAACTCGTCTGACAATTAGACACCACCCAAGTTAGCAGTCCACTTCCTAAACTTAGGCTTCAACCCTTGGTTAACTGATATGTATGTCACGAACATAATACACCCTCTTGCTAAGAATTTACTTCTCCAATAATTACATCACAATATTTCTTTTTGATTCATCCTCTCTTTCCAGGGAGTCATCATCAAAATACTACAAAATGATCCTGTTTCTGGGTTTACAATATCGCACATTCACAGCTTTTTTTGGTTCTCGATAAACAGAAGTAGAAAGATCTAACTAACTCCACTAGCTCCTCCTCAAAGACCGAATAATGCTTTCCTCTGAGTTGTTCCTTTACTTAGCTTAAATGGATTATTGCATGTACTCTGGCTTGTGACAAAAAATCTAGTTGATAAGCAGATTTACTGTACATGGATCAATATTTGTTATTTAAAGTATGTAATGTGATACGTCTTATTGTAAATTGTGCCTTAGGCCAGCAGTGATCAGGTGATCAATAAGCCATGGGGTGGTCATTAGGAGTCACTTGAGCTTTCTTGGCATGTCAAGCCATGAACGGCCTCTGGCCAATCACTGAACAGTCATCATGTGACCTCTTGTGAGTTTTTCTTCCAAGTCCAAGCATCTTAAACAACAAAGTTAATATTGATTGTAGTGATCAAAGTTGGTTCGGGTGCAATTGGCAACCATCTTGATGATGGTTGGGGTGTACAATACCCAATATGCACAACAAAGATTCTTTTAAGAACATTTGTACATAGCAAGTGAATCTGGTCATCATCAAAAGCTAGGAGGCAGCAACTCTTTAGTTAGAGTTGGAAGAGATCAAGTGACTGAAATCACAGATTCTATTCGTATCTTGATTGTGGCTATTGTGAGAGTAGACAATCTTGACAAATCGTGGAAGAAGGCAGCCATCGCGGAAGGAAAGTGGTTGGAACATGTACATGGATGATAGGACAAACCAGGGTTGATCGAGCCCAAGAGAAGGATGTCTGAGGTGGAGAGACCCCCACCACCCCAAATGACAAATGAGAAAATATTCCAGCTAGCCCAGTCAGTTCATTGTCATCCCTACTAGCTCTCATCATGATTATCCTTTAATTAACAAATATAGAGGTCCCGGCTACGAGAACTTCATACCGAGAATACATAAAATGAATCTACTATGAAAGTCTATTTTTTATGACAAAGTGTTTCTCATTCTCAATGAGGTGTAAGGATAAGGAAAGAAGTCTATGGCTGACCTAGAGGTCAAAGATTGACCTATGACGCTATCTATTGTGTGTCCAAGAAATTGAAAGTATAGCTGAGGCCTAAAGATTTTCCTTTGAACTAGAAGAATATCTTCATGAATCATGGAGAGGTCCCTCCATAAATGGACATAATGGTGAGGTGCTGCTGTAAATTGGCCAAAGTGGACAACGTCCCTCCATCAAGAGGACATTGGAAAGGTCCCTCCGTGCTACCCAAGAATGCATACTCTCATGCACCACATCATTCTTTCCCTATCATGCATCTACACTCTATCCCATCCACTACGCATTGCACTAGTTCTGACATCATCTAGAGAGCTCCTTGAGCAGGGGCATCAATTATGTTGGTATTCCTAGGCATCACGCCTTCGTGCATCAATGGGTCCATCAATCATAAATATTTAGAAACTTATGATTCGTCAACCATAATTCACAGGATTCCAAAACCACACTTAATCATTAAAAGATACTGGAGTATATGTCCAACATACCACTCAGAAAATATAAGAATCATTCCAAAATCTTTTTCCCTCAAGGAAAAATACTGAACTTTAAGAATATTCTTCCAACCTGATTCTTAACCGAAATATGAGCTATTCAATTATGCGATCAATCTAGTAACTAAAGACAAAAAGCATACAAAAAGCGTTCTAGCATTTGTCTTTAACTACAAGAAACTTTATACAATCCTCTAGAAAAAAATCCAGAGATTACAAAGTTTTGCCAAATTCCAACTAAATTCAATGGTTACTCTTGATATTTGTTAAACTCTATCATCCAGTATGAGCTCACTAGGATGCAGTCAATAACTTAGAGTCTATTTCCCATTCGAGAAATACTCTATACCAAGAATCTTCTTTATTCTATGCACATAACTTTTATCGATGAATCCTGATGACTCACAAATCATGTGTCTTATAAGCAATATAGATCAAGACAAACAATTTCTGGTGAATTCCCTCCACACTGTTCGCTTACCCAATTAACCTTATTAAGGAGTAAACCAACTACTCAAGTTAATTGCTAATGATTCAAAAGTCTCTTATGTCTAGATGCCAAATTCATTTACCCCGAAGCAACACCACATTTAGACCCTTATCCAGTTAACAAATAAATGTTCCATATCAAGATCTATTAACTCTGCAAGTGAGTGTCAAACACAATACTTGATCATATGTCTATGTTCACTGACTAGGTTAAGTGCACCAAATAATCCTAGTAACCAGGAATACATAATAGATCCATACAAGATTAATCGTGCACACATGAGAATAATCTCAATAACCCACTACATAAACACATCATTATCTGGCAAATTCCTCCAAAATCTGCATATGTTACTCACATACCTCACTGAGAATCTTGTAACTCAGCTACTAAAGAATTCTATTTGTCTTGAGTAAATAACATATCTGGGAAATCTCTGAGACTGAGAACACATTCCCTCTCGCGAGTTTTCCAATCCAACTTACCTCTTACCACCAGATTTCTCCCACTTAATCAAAACTCATTCACTGATCCTAGCATCCAAGCTAAGATTAGGTTGACTCAATACTGACATTCCATGATCAAACTTACTCCTATCCCAACAAACTGGGATTAGTAACTTTCGATCTTACTCAGTACTACTTATAATGATTTCCAATTTCAAACCATTTCTAGTTCCAGATTGTTCTACGCAATCTTTAGAGAATGTCTCTTATTCAAAAAGTTCCAATTCTGTATCTTACTCTAGATTTGTCCGAAAATACTTTCAGATAATCAAATTCTTATACATCAACTGGTTTTCTTTCAAAACTTGTGCAACAATAGATCCTTTGATAGACTTCTACCCACCACTCCGTCCCCTCCTTTTAAAGAAATTACCAATTTCTTACAAAAGTTAACTGGAGAGATGACTCATGAAAATACCTAAAATCCTGAAAAGTCAATAATAAGTGCCTTTTATAATTTATGATCAAAACTTTTCTTTTGAATATTTTCAACCCAAGTGACAATAACAATCATCCATCTGAGATCTATCTATGCATAAGAGACAACCTAGTTTAAGAAATTGAAATACAATTATCTTGGAGCTACCTGAATTCCAAGCCTTAACCATACAAGTAGTAATTCACATGATGGTGCGTTCCCACCCTCTGGGAACGCCGTTCCCAACAAATAGGAAAAACGGGAATGCCAGGAATGCCAAGGAACATTCCTAAAAGCAGCGGGAACACGTTCCCAAACCAAAAGAATTTAAATTTCTTTTGGGTTCCAAACTGATCAATACAAAGAAGCCTTTAAAGCTTTGACACCCAAGCTATTGCTTGCTTCTTACATGTAGGTTGACTAATTTTGTGGAATTGAAGATTAAAATGGAAACTCAAAAAAAGTAAAATAATAAGAGTAATCAAATCACGGTGCAATTAGCAATGTAGGAGAGCATTCATCAAGGGGAAGTGAGTCATAGCAGATTAGGATTTTGCCTAAAGGTTCTAGAAATTTCTTTTAGTAGCTTACTTGAAAGTATGACACCCTTTTCATCTGGATATCGGAGTGAGGCACCAATTAGAAGACACATAATTCCTTGCATACAAGATGCTCGAGGACCTAAAGGACCACATGAAGTGTGGGAGATTCTCAAGCCTACATTTGAGATTGTTAATACAAGGGTCCTTTTATTTGAAGAATAGACTCCATACTCTCAGGATGGATTCGAGTAACTTAATCATTGAACACATCACAAAGGTCAAGGACTTCAAGAACTATCAACTACTGGAGAGAGTGCTATAAACATAAATGTTGTGCATATTGCTTTAAGTATCTTGTATTATGCTTATCAAACCTATGTGATGATAATTTCAACAAGGGAGAAAAGTCCTTTATTTGAAGAGTTATGTGGTCTATTGCTAGAAGAGAAAACGAGAAGGAAGACTCTTTCAAAGAGGGAAGACTTTGTGTCGCCAAAGGCTAGAAAAAAGGGACAAGGAAGCCAAAGGACTCATCACAAGGTCTGGAGAAACAAATGAACAAGTAGCATGTGCCAGATTGTGAAACGTTGAATTCCTCACTTAATCCAGACAAAGGGTAAGTGCAACTACTGTGGGAAACATGTACACTTTGCTTTTAAATGCCGAAAGAAACAATATGATCAGAAAAGATGGTTCAAGAAGCAAGTTGGTCACTATGCAGAAGGAGTTGAAAGGGAGAGTGAAGATCAAACAAGGCTGAGTTGCTCTCTGCTACATAGTACATTGGCTACACAATCCGTGGTGGATGGTCCATGGACTCTAGAGCTTCAAAGCATACGAATCCTCACAAAAGTTGGTTCAACACCTTTGAAGAGTTAAGTGAAGATGCTTAGGAGATAATTCCACACATGAGATCAAGGGTAAAAGCGATTCCACACATGAGGTCAAGGGTAAAAGCGATGTCCCTATCAAGCTAACTACAGGAGAGGTTAAGATCAGTAAGAATGAAACATTGTGTTTGGTAAAGGACAAGGAAGGTCATCAGAAGATTGTAACTAAGAAGTTGGAAGGGAATCACTCACATAGGAAGGGAATCAAGTATTTCAAACAATTCAAAGCTTTGATCAAGAATCAAATAGGTAAGAGAATCAAAATATTTAGATCAAATAACGATGGTGAGTATTCTTTTGGTGAATTCATTGAATGTTGCAAGGTGGATGGTATTAAGAGGCACTTCACTGCTCCCTAGACACCTCAACAAAATGACAAGGTTGAGCAAAAAAATGGGAGAATTGTTGAGTATGCTAGAGGCATGCTCAAGGCAAAAGGTTGCCAAATTCATTTTGGGCTTAGCAATTTACACAACAGAATTCTTATTGAATCAAAGCCCAGCAAAATCAATCGAGGGAAGTGCACCTATGGAGGCATTCTGTGGCAACAAGCCCAAAGAGGGCATCTCACAAGTGTTTAGTTGCATGGCTTACACACATGTTCCTGAGGATAAGAGAAAACAATTGGATTCAAAGTCAAAGTGCATATCACAATAAGGAGGAGGAGAGGGCTTAAAAAGTAATGATCTCGAGAGTAGGATAGGAAGATCATAAATTAACATATTACCTTTTATGAGAATCACTCACCTTAGGTTCAAAACCATACGAAGAAGGGAACCAATGAGATCATACCCCTCATAGATTCCAAAGATGAGGTAGGTGGCCAAGAATCTCAAGAGTTAGAAAACCAATTGGTAACATAAAACCCAACAAACAGAAAGACAATGCCAACCACATGAGATACTGGAGCCCACCATCCTCAACAACTAAGATGCCACCAAGGTGGTATCAACAAAACAATCAACGACGAGCAAATACCAAAAGAAGGTGAAATGAGTGATCAAGGAGCAAGGAGATCTCATAAGAAATTGCAACATCAAGATAGACAACAAGCTTTGCACTTATGACTACCAATCTAGATTCACACGAGCCTTGTTCATATCAAGAAGCAATAACGGACAAAGTATGGCAAAATGCCATGCAAGAGGAGTACAACTTCATCAAGGAGAATGACACTTGGGAACTCACGGAATTGCAAGAAAGCAAGCAGCCTATTGTTTGTAAATGGATCCACAAGACCAAGTTCCAGGCAGATGGAACGACAGACAAGCATAACGCAAGGTTGGTTGCCAAGGGGTTTGCATAGTAGGAAAAGTTGGGTCATGATGGGACGTTTGCTCATGTGACAAAGAGGACTTCTATGAAGACTATCTTGGCATTGACTATATACAAGTTGTTAATGCCAAACAATCAAGAATAACAAAAAAAAGACCTCTACAAGCAATGCTTAAAATCACACAAACATCCAAGGACAAGTGATTAGTTGAGCTTCAATAAATCCTACAGTTTCCTAGGTAGATATAAATTGCATAGGAAAGGAATCGGACCAATGTACCAATGAAGAAATGGTAGAAATGAAACAAAAGTACATACCCCCCAAGATACTTTAATCCATCATGATGCTTCTAATGAATAGCAAAGAAATCTAAAAGTGCAAAGAAAACTAGAATACCTAGACCACTCAAACATTATGCAATTCCTTCTTTCTAAGTTTTGACAAGTCGTCATACCAACAAACAAAATTTGCCATACAAGGTCAAAACACAGCTTTTGATTATAACTATAGCAAAGCATAGGATTCAAATAACATTGAGAAAATGCTCAAAGAATCTAATGAATAAATGTACTAGTGAAATTGTAGGAAAAGTAACAAATATCCATAGCTTCAACTTCAAATTTGTTCATTAGCAAAGTTAGTTAAAATCTATCACAAAATTGTATTTCTTAGAATAACTGAAATGTTGTAAGAAAAAATGTTTCCTTTGCAACAATTGATGTTTTGTGATAGCAAGTGGTACATATTCTTCTTTCTTGAATCAATGAAGCTAGTGATCTCTAGTGTGTCTTTCTTCAATAGTTCCAAATATATAAATGCTAGGTCACAAGAAGTTGCAAAGACATAAACTCAATTAACTCAGCAAAGGATGTAATGAACCTCCACAAAATTTGTGAACTTTGGATCTCTGTTTACGACCAATCTATGCACCTGCACACATTCACAAGACACTCTATTCATTAGTTCGATCCGAAAGTCTCTTTCATGCGTTTATTATGCATTATTATGTACATATGGGGGAGGGAAACCCCGGGATAGATGCTAGAGCATGTTTAGTATATTACATGGTGATTGAAAGATTAAAAGAAGACAATTACTTCAGTAAGTGAATATCTCAATAAGTGAAATTTGTCATTAAGTATACATATAAAATCTTACAAATGAATTGTAATCTATAAAGTGGTATTATGCTACATAAACACATTGTTACATGTATGTGATAATCTTTTAAAAAAAGGGTACATTGATGATAAGCCTAGGATAGCAATTGAATATAACATAAAAAACATGCTTTCAACTTTTTGGAGTCCACCCACAAGTACGTGTCATAAGATTGATGTTGGTCAAATATACAAAGACATCTCCAACTAGCTTTCATACATTTATACAAGGACCAATGTGTTGAGTTTCTCTCACTTCCTGGAGTTACTCGGCCATAATGAAGGGGTAATATAAAAAGCAAAGCCAATCAATTAAGGCCCTTACTTACGTAAGAGAAACTACATACTTCAGCTAGCTCAAAGCTAAATTAAACCTAAAAAAATTTACATAGGTCTCGTCGCAGTAAGAATCTCCCATACCATAAGTGCAACACACCAGGAATCCTTGTATTCTCATAACAAGTCTGTCTCGGAATAGGCAACAATATTTCCCTCTAATCTCATAATAATTTGGGCAACTAAAGATAAAGTGATTCTCAGACTCCGCCTCACCCAAAGAGCATGATTGGCAAATCCTCTCCTCTTATAGTACCCTGAAATTGTCCAATCTCAATCGCAAGATGGTGCGATGAAACACGAAGCTGACCCAATATGAATTTGAGACCATGAGATAATCCTAAAACCAAATAACATGGAAAGATCGAGAACCCTATAGCATCCAACTCAAAAAAATGAGTCCAATAGTGGTCAGGTTTGACCCCTAACCAACCCCGCCATGCTCGAGCGAGATATGCTCTATACATAAACCATCTGAAAAACTTATGAGCAACCGAAGGGAGATTTCTGATAGAAATGCAAAATGTCTCAAGGAGGTGGGATGGTTGGAAAAACATGACGACCGATGACGCTGATTATGGAGATGTTGGAAAGAAGTACGTTTTGCCTATATGTATATCTGCTTAGAAACTAGAAACAACCAGACTTGTTGAATATAAGTGATGAACCAAAAAAAATGGCACCCAAGCTGTATAGATGGAGCTGCAACAGCAAGAATAATCTGATGTGGAACAAGGCTTAGCCCATATCATGGGTGATAACATGATAGTTTGTAACTGCAAGATACTAGCCCAGTCAAATGAAGTGAGACCTATACACCATGCCTCTGGTGCATATAAAGTTGTGGGGTGACAATGGTATCAAAAAGCTTGCACTTACTCGGGGCCTCACAAATGAACTTCCGAACATAATCTCTCTAACCAAAGAAGGGAAGTAAAACGTCCCCCAAGACCTCCAATCAAGATTGAGCACCAAGAACACAATAAGGGAGTGCAATGGACGAAACCGTAAACCTAGATCCTCCGATCTAGTCCCCAAGCACTAGGGAGTATGGCAAATCACAATGATAGTAAGCACTTACCAATCCGACAACATAACGGCCGCAAACTCTCAATCATCCCCATGGACACGGGTGAGAGTATATATAGAGAGTAGCACCCACCCTCTCTGCCCGTGCACCGAATCCACATGTAAGTGTGCTATCAACCCTTGCCTAACTCCCATGCATGTCCACTGCATGTAGGTACCCCTAACCCATAATAGTAAAGACCCATGCATAGACACAGTGCATGTACATCCTATCCCATACTAGGATGCAACACACATGCCTATACCGCATGCAGGCATAGCCTATGGTCCTACTCAACTATTATCCGGATTAGGCCTAGCGCCTACGTCTAAGACAACCCCCAGATGGTACAAACTCCCATTAGGGCCGTAACAGGAAGCGTGGCTATTCTCAAGTCTAGTAATAGTTGCATGTCTCATATTGAATATAGGACCAGTAAAAAGTTCCTCTAAGTAAGTGTAAGATGAAACAACCTCCAGTGACTATCTGTCAAAAATGAGTTCTTGTCCCTGCATGAAAGCCCTAGATTTGTTGAAGACCATAACCTTGTTGGTCTTCACAATGTTCACCCCCAGACCCCATCTAGTACAAAAGGCATGAAGACCCTCCAAGTGCCTTTGTAAACCCTCTCTAGTCGGAGAGACTAGAACCACATCATCTGCATGAAGAAGAATGGCAATCAATATGTCACTCAGTTTGCAACCTACACCACCACACTACTCGATGAACCTCTCTAGCTTTTCAATATATAGTCCAAAAAGTGTATGTAGAAGACAACCACCCTGCCTCACCCCATGGTGCTCCAAATTTGCTCAAAAATACCACTATCATTTTGGAAACAACCCAAACTCAGACTATATGTCATGAACATGGCAAGGGCCCTCTTCTACCTGCTAGTCACAAATGTGACCAAGAAGATGACGCTAGATGTGATGGTGAAGACCCAAGGCAGGGCTTCCAATGTTGTACATCAAAAGATCGATGTAGTGTGTTGCACACAAGGTCCACATAATGGCAAGATAATGTCTCTCTAAAGCTCACCAATGGCCACACAATTGCTTGCGTTATTAGTGACCACTTGCACTACATGTTGCGCCCCTACCTCAATGACTGTTGCAAATATGTGCTCACAAATAAACTCTCCCGACTCAGTAGCGCTAGCTCAAGAAGCATCCACAATACGGTGCCCAACGAACATGAAACCAAGATTTTTGTGCCTAGTATTAGTCCACCCATCCGATAGAATAGGCCAACCATATGTGGCCCAGGCATGTCATCTGGGGCTGAGCCCTCTTGTGATGCATCCATGCTCCTCTCTCTAATTGCAAGTACACAAAGACTTGCGTGTGAGTGGCATCACTATAAAAAAATTGGCATGTAAGTCTAGTGGGTGCCTCATGGTGCGTCCGCTGCCAACCTACAAGTGCGCTCTGTCGATATATGTGCGCCCTATCATGTGCATGTGGTTGTGGCCTGACTCTAGGGCATGACTATGCTCCACCTTGTGGTCTCTCCAACACCTCTCATAGCTGCCCCAAGAGTTGTCGCCTTTGTTGAACATGGGTCACTATGCCCCCAACTGACTCCCCTGATGGAAATGCCTCTCCTGTAAACTATGGCCCTGCTGCTGTTGATGTTGATGGAGGCCGTGATGGCCCTGGTGGGTCACAATGTCCACCTAAGAGATTTTCACATTCACTTTGACACAGAGCTTAAGACGCCACCTCGATGATTATTGAAATCTAGATCTCTAAACATCTAGCCAAGATCAAATACGGAGTACTTATATGATTTTCCTGTAGAATGTCCAAGGGAAAAATGAATAGGATACTATAGACGTATTTGAAAATAGTTGGTGTTAATCAAAGCTAAGAAGATCTTATTATTTAGTGCTAAAAGATTTTGTGGAGGATCGATAGTGTAATCCATAGTTGCAACGGATTGCGATCCGCTTCAAAAACGTTCCAAAACGTTAGCAATCCGTGACCCAAGTGGCAAAAAAAAATGGGAAAAAGACTATTAGCTGAAAAAGAAAAAAATTGATAGTTTAGATCATGTTAACTATACTCAGAAATGATCAATCAACGCATCAAAAGAACAACATAGTAAAAAACTGGAAAGAGGCAACATTGTATGGAGTTATATTGATCCGGTCAATTATAGACAAAGATACACGCACTGTAAACCAAAAACATTTTGAAGTGAAATAGTCAACATTACAAACTTATTCTATCCAACGAAATGGAGGTAAATTGGTCCTTAATAGCACGAGTCTATAGGCCTTCATAGAACGGTTTTAGAAGCTCAACAAGTCAAGGATTGTTTACAGGCTGTGTATGGCTGAATTCAGGAGAAAAGATGATGCACTTATTAATATTCTATATAAAGTGTCTACTGGTTATTTTCAACTAATAGTCTTATTTTTGGATCGTATGCATGCAACTATGTTCTAATCTTTGTATCATGAAAAAAGAATTGCAATGCAGGTCCCAGATTGTTTTTGCAGTGGATCGGGAATTACAAAGGTGTGGCCTTGGGCATTCAATTCCGCTCATTGACAAGTAAAATACACATAGTCCTTTCAAATGCTACCTTTTGCATGTTCTAGGAAAAAATGCTTATGTAATGGGGATGCCATGTTCTGGGGACCAATAGCACTATATGTAGAGGCCTTAAATGGATAGAAATGATGTAAAATGCCTAAGAGGTCCTTAAAGAACTTGCAAGCTTCGAGTCTTTATGAGCTTTGGCACATTGTTGCCAGATTGTTAGGTCTCACATTCCCCCAACGCATTTCGACAACAATAGAATGAAGTACCTACTTCATTTGGTCTGACCAATTACTTTAATAACAGAACCTCCTCTACCACAACTACCCGAGGCCTACTGCAAACCTACTTGTTTGACTCTCTTGGCAAAAGGAGCGAAAGGCCAAGAAATGATCGATGGACGGATAGGAAGAAGCTCGCTGAAGCATCTCACCTCATATTGAAGCTTTTGTTTTTCGGAATCTTCAAGCGGAATGTAATACTTTGCAAGCCGAGTCTTCCCCTGTCTGTTTTGCAGCAGTATGAATCTGATCTGCATTCACAACACAAAAAAGGGCGAATAAAAACAAAATAACTGCAATAAGACATAAAATTGCTTGCATAATGACATTACAAATCCCTACATCCTGCAGATGCAATGCGATGCTCTTCAATTACTATGTCTGAAAAGTAAAGATCTGCAATTTTTGGCTGATTTGGTTGCCTAAGTCAATTCATAAGCAGCAGAGGAGAGGAAAACAAGACAAGGAAGCCAGTGTATGATGGATCAAACGATCATCTCACCATGGTGAACACTCAAAGTGCTCCGATCGTGAACGATGGAGGAAAGAAAAGAAGCAGCGGCAGCAGCAGCGGCAGCGTGCGCTAAATGCAAAGCGCAGGTAAAGCCTTGGTCTGAATTAGGTTAAGCCTTGGTCTGAATTAGGTTTAGGTTGAAGATAAGCATTGAATTTAAGTTTAGGTCTGGTGTTGCAACGTACTAGCACAGGTTAAGCCTTGGTGTGTATTAGGTTTAGGATTAAGTTAATGCTGGGTTCTAGCATAGCACAGGTCAAGCCTTGGTATGTCTTATGTTTAGGTTTAAGTTAATGTTGGGTTCTAGCATGGATTGATGTAATTGTCTCAACTTTTCCGACCTGTTGGAACATTAATATAAATAGGTCCTAAATAAATAACCGTGTGTTATAGAAAATGCAATTCTCAAGTTTTGATTGGTCCATGTAATTTTAGGGTTCTGATCAACCCACGTCAACGAGTATTCTTTGATTGACATGTGTGTTTTCCCTTCATCTCATAACCAAAATGCAATACATGGTCGTTGTTCAAAGCCTGAAAAGCTTGAAATGAGTTCACGTGACCTTCAAAATAAAAAGCCTGAAATTGAAATAGAATTTCGGGAAGGAGGAATAGTGATATAGCAAGGTGAGAGAGAGAGAGAGAGAGAGAGAGAGAGAGAGAGAGAGGTGTGTAACACTTGGACTTGGAATGATGAGTCCCCAACAAGAGTTAGGGTCACTTGGGAAGCTATGGTGATAAGGACAGGCCATTCTTTAATAACTATGTACTCGGTAGCTTGCAAGTGAAGAAACTTTTTACTTTTATGAATAAAAGATAGGGAAACCCATCGAAGTAGAAAGGAATGCATGTAAAAAGTGTAAAGGCCATAAGGCAAATTGAGATATTGTACATCAACTATAACAAAGCAATAATGTCACAAAGTAGCTATAAAAAGCCTACTTCTTGATGTAAGTCGCTAGCTAAGATAGTCGGAAGTTTATGTAGTGCAGGAAGCTGTGAAGCAGCCATTCCTACAACTACGGCACGTCAAAGTATTGCAAGTGCTTGAGTGTGTTGTAAAGTGGTAGAAACTCGTTGACGATAATAAGACGTAATGATAGATAAAGGTGAGGCACCACGACCTTGGAGCTCCTTCGCTGCAAAACTTGCACAAGATGATAGAAACTCATCGAATTTCTTATGCATGCACTCATAAGTTTCCGAGGCAAAAGGAATAAAGTCTTCACCAGGAGTGCAGTGTGAATAATCTCGCTCTTTATCTTGAGCCGCATGAGAAGCAGCGGCACCTTGAGTAGTTGAAGCACGACGAAAGAGGTCTAGCCGCGAAGGATCAGCAACAAGAACATCCCCAAGCGTGTGAATCCCCTCGCGCAAAAAAACAAGATCAGCTTGACGTGAATTAGACACATGCAAGATGTGAGTTTGCTTCTGGACAACATGAAAGCCACATTCATGTACAATCAATGCCAATGCGTCACGAATGAAATCGTGAGTCACGATGCGATCACTGCCGGAAGGTTGGCCATAAATGATAGCTCTACCTATCAAGCCATGGGACCAGCAAGGTGGGTAGAGCTACAAATTGTGGTCGTAGCATGCATGCTACCTATAGTAATTGTTGGTTAATCTATTAAAAATAGGTAGGTAGATAAGTAGCCATGCATGTAAGCAGGTAGAGAATAATATGTGCCTTCAAACTTTTACAAGCTGGGAAAAAATTTATAGGAAGTAAGTAGATTTACTTGGTAGGTGATTTTTGTGAGAGAGGACATTTCCACCATGGAATATATTTTTAATTTCAAATTCAAATTCCTCAAGCAAAACTTGTACCAGTGGATAATTGATCTTCTATTGTGAGCGTCGAGGCATAGAGTCTAGAGAGCAGCCACCAGTGAAAAGAGTGGAGCAGAGAGCCATCTGCATCTGTAATATGTCTTTCACGTACGGCTATCAACATATTTGCTATTGTCCTTCGATTGGGCCTCTACCCATATCAGCTAAGTTTCTGTTTTAGCTTGGAACACTGAACCAAGCTTATGATTCAAATTTTTTCATTAGAGAGCTCAGCAAAGAGGTGTTTTCATCCTCTTGATCATATTTCTCTTGCGATAGCAATGTTCTAATGGTTCAGTGCACCTTTCATTTTCCTAGAAATCATAGCCTCTTTGTTAATGACTGCTAGTATCCTGTTTTGTGAAGTTGAGCGTCTCCCTTCATACATACTCAATAAATATGCATTGCAGACATTGTGATAAGTTGCAGATTACTACAATAGACTGTGACTTGCGCCAGTACTAGCATATGTTGATGGTACGTAAAAACAATAATGCTTATTGAAGCCATAGAATCAATGAACCATTAACGGTTCACCACGGTTCTGAGAACCGTACAGGGAACCATACGGTTCTTTAAAAATTTTGCCCGAAACCGTGGTGAACCGCACTGAATAGTTAATTAATTGATTAATGAATTTGTTTTTTGTCCCAGCCCCCAAAAATAGCCCAAAAAAATGCTAAGAAAATGCCAATTTTTTTTTCAGAAAAAGCGGATTCTCCCTACTTAGATTATTTACTTCAAATGATTTAATCTCCCAAATTGATAAGAGAGAGGGAGACAGAGAGAGAGAGGGACAAAAACTAGCTTTGAGGGGTTTTGGGGAGAAATTTAGGAAAATTAATTAATTAATCAATTAATTATTTATTTACATGAACCGTACCACGGTTCAAGGAACCGTGGTACGGTTCCTTCCATGGTTCCCATAACCCACGGTTCTGGGAACCGTGGGTTTTATGATTGAAGCAGACAAGTTATGCACCATAAGTGCAGTTTCACTATGGAACAAAGTAGCTGTAAACTTTCCAGATTAACCATTTTACGAATATAAAATGCTACTCCCTGATCTTCAAAATGAGGATGCTATTGCACAATCGGAAAAACCTGGACAAATCTCTTCATGGCAACCTTCTCACGAGTCTCCGAAATTTCATATTACCTTTTAAGTCTGCAAACTCTCAACAATAAGCATTCACGTGTTAATTTTTGCTATGCTGGAGGTTTTTTCACTTCCAAGTAAGGTCAAAAGACAACCAGATGATATTCAATAGAAAGTTGTCACATGTTTTTTCAAATTGTTGGTATATGTCTTTTTTCTTCTGGTTTTGCCAAGTCATTAGTAGTGTACGTAACTTACCTTGATAATTGTAGTCCTATAACCTCTTACTTTTGTCTCACTTCCATAGCCAATGAAAATGTTGAAGCTTTGTATGATGCCATAATTGGTATCATTAGTACTTCCAATCTTGGCATTTAAAAGTTTGTTGGTTTTGGCTCCGGCGGAGCTGGAGTTATGGTAGGTTCAATATCCAGAGTTGCAACTAGATTGAAAGCAGTTTGTCCTTTTTTATCGAGTATACATTGTGTTGCCCATAGATGTAACCTCGCTTGTTTTGGGGTCCACTTCTAAACTGCCTTATGCTAAGTTCCTTGATTCACTTGTTAATTCAACTTTAGCATTTTTTTCCAATGGTTGCAAATAACTAGCACTTCTACGATCATGAGAACTAGAAATGGCCAATGATGTTTTGAAATTGACAAGAGTGACTAGTACTAGATGGCTAAGTCGACATGGTTCTCTTAAAAGATTGTGTGACATTCTCCAACCTATCATACAAGCAATAAAAGTTGAATTTAACAACCTATCAAGAAAGAAAAAAACAATCAAAGAAATTCAGTTCAATATGATGAAGTTCTTCATGTTGACGAGGATGTCTTTGAAGCTGCCCTATCATCTACTAGCAAGTCAAAAAAAGTTGATGTCGCAAAAAAGTTGTTAGGGAATTTTTGTGATCTCAAGAATCTATAGAGCTTGCATTTTCTAGTTGACATTTTTGGACGATTGTCGATATTGAGCCTACCTTTCAAAGAGATTACATTGAGCTGGGAGCCATATCGAGGAATGTATCAAGCGAGATTGCCACAATTCAACTCGAGTACATTGAAGAACCACTCGCCAACTTAAACGTTGAAACATGTGATAGCAAAGGCTATCCTCTTCTTCTATAATACGGCCTTGAAAAGGGTTATTTGAGAAGGTTGCAAGCCTACCTTCGCTGTAATATGTATTATGATATTGAAATCAAAAGATGTATTTTAGGATTTGATTTAGATAAGGCAATAGCTTTTCAAAAGAGTTTTGTTGATGTTGTAGTAGAAGGTTTGTCACAACAATTCAGAGACATGCCATCTAGGCTCTTTCGAAGTACTATCCCCTATCAACATTCCGAAGTGCATGCGAGAAATGAAGGACTACGGATATAGTGACATCAATAAACTTGGTGAATTTTATGCAACAGCAAAAGTCGACAATGTCGGAACTTCAATTCCGCCGATAATTGATTTACAAGATGTAAAGGCAGAATACAAGTTCAAAACTTAAGCTATGACTGATTGGGCTGGGAGATCCTTTCGAGATACTTGGTCAATGATAAGTCCAATGGACAATTAAGAGAAAAGTAAAAGGGTTTGCATACGTTAGCATGCATTGCTCTCGTGCAGTGTGCTAACTCAGTTGCTTGTGAGAGAGGCTTTAGCGGGATGAATCCTATCAAGGACTAAAAACGAAATAGTTTGGAAGCAATGGATGCTTTGATGTGCATCTCCATTGAGGGGAGTGCTGACGTGGAATCCATCGATTTTACTATTGCTATTCATTTGTGGGCTACATCAGCTGAATATAGACATATTTTTTATAACACTAGCAAAAAAGTGTTGTAGCGATCTTTTTATAAACTTGTAAGTTTCATCTCAACTTTCATTTTGTAATAGTGTAAATGTAGATTTTCATATTTTTCAGCATTTATGGTTATCAGTTTGTTATAGTTTCTTACTAATATTAACATGTGATTGTTTCAATTCTTAAGGCTTTTATTCAGATTTTGTTGCTTCAAATTGCTACTTGTTATCTCTATCAAGATATGTTTTCAAAAACCGTGTAGCATGTGTGTATTTTGAGATATTTATGTTGTCGCAAATGTCACAAGTTTGCAAGAGTAACATTGAGGCTTTCGGAAGTACAAAGAAGTATCAAGTTGAAAAAAGTCTAACTTTTGTGAGTGTGCATGAAGGAGAAGGGGCCAATTCCAACTCTTAAAAAGTCTTAGCATATTGATAATTATAGCTTGCATTTTAGATCATGTTTTGGCTATAGCCTTTACTACGGTTGTTGATTTTGTGTTAGTTCAATAAAAATTTAGAAAGTATAAAATGCTAGTTTTTTCAGCTTGTTGGCCTGAGACATGTAAATTAAGTCTTGAAAACTCAAATTCTATCTTTCAATTGTGATTGATAGTTGGTTGTTTTTTTTAAAGCTACTAAAAAACCTAATCATGAATTTGTTACTTTTGAGTGCATTTTAGAAGGCAAGGAAACTCAATTGATGAAAAGGTAGGAGGACCAAATTTAGTACTACATTGCTGAATATATATGTATATTGTTCTTTGGTTAGTAATTGGGAGCTATGCTCTCATCTTGCTATGTCAGTGATGTTAAAATCATATTCAGAATTAGCTTGAAAAGTCGTGATTCCAGTTCCTATCTTTTCTAGGTCTTTTAGAAGGCAACTAACATATCTAAGTTGTATAATACTAAGTTGTGACACATGATAGTATCTAGATGTTTGCAAATGTAGTTTGTATTCTTATGGAGAAAAAGAATAATTTCACTTATTGGCTTTCTCTGCTTATATGCCATGTATTTTAAAGACTCAATTGCTATATTTCAAATGTTTTTTTCGACAGTTATCCCTTTTTTTTATAAGGATCATGTGTTGAGAAATGGGTAAGTTTATTGAAGTTGCTTTAGAATGCTTTGCTGTTTTGTTTTTTTTTTAAAGGTAATTTGTTATTGTAAATACTTCAAAGAAGAATACTAAATTGTGGTTTTGTCTCCAGATTCTAAAGTGAATATTTCAGCGGTTTTGTCTCCAGATTGTGAAGTGAATATTCCAACGAACTTGATGCGAAGGCGAGAGGACTGATGATTTAGAACCACATCATGTTGATTACATATGTAAAGCAGAGTAGAAACCATCTCTTGTACATGATGTTCAACTATATGGCACTGATATATATGATATTGTTTTGTTATGTTTGCTATGTTGCTAAGAAGTTTTGACATAGCTTTTGGAGTATTACTCGGACACTAGCATAATTTTGTAAGCTTTTAAAGAGGCAACTTATGGGAGTGTCAATTATTATGAAGTCTCAGAGGATGGCACTTCCTAAACCCTATACTCATACAAGGATTCACTCTTGATGTTCTGTAGTGGGCATTTCCTATCCTACCCTCAACCCTAGATCCAAGCACACAAGCATCAAGGAGATGAAGAGGATTAACTAGTTGTCACGCGGAGATTCGTTCCCATGAGAGCATATTTCATAATCCAGCATGTGCATATGATTCATGTCTAATACTAAAATCCATTAACACTATATCTCTTAACACTTTATCCACAATAATGATAGAAACTTACCCTTTTATTAACTTCTAACTAATCAAATAACTACATGATCACTGGTTTGGATTTACACATACAGGGTGTCAAAACCCTCTCACTTACAGGGTTAGGGTTGCCTCGATATCCGCAAACCCTCTAACAATATTCCCCGCCAATATTGGTGGCGGTCCCACGACACCTCACGAGATTTATTACTTTGGGCTCTGGTTGGCCTCTCGTTGTCGAACCTTTATTAGATGGTACTGGATTTTTTCCATAAACTCCAAGCGCGCTATATTAAAGTCAATATTGTGCGGAAAGAAACACTTATTTGCACCAAATAGCCAATTTGAAGTTGTCCAAGAAATGAACTTATTCTCCCATGAACCACCCATCATCGCGGCATGATAGTATAATTAGGCTATTGGCAATTGATCCTGAACTATGTCAGACATCATTGGAAGATTTAGATCGAAGTAGAAGGCTGGATCCACCATGCTTGAACCGACGCCAACATAGCCAAATCTTTTGCAAAAATAGCGTATTGTCTAATTGTCAGATCTGGTGAGAACATATACTCATGGGAGTAAGCTTGTAGGGCTCGACACCGTTATCAACCAACTGTATGGTTGATAGATTATGGGCCAATTTGGGGTATGGATAGTGATTTTATCCAATAGTACACCCAAATATTTCATTTATTAATGTGCAGCATCAGAACATAATAAGAATCCACCCAAAGCTGGTGAGGGCTCGTTACATAACTCCTAATGAGTATGGAGTCTTTCAAAAATAGTTCTGCGCCATGGTGGTTGCTCACCCAATGCGGGTATCTTATCCAGTTCCTTTCCTGCTTCTATTTCCGAAGTTTTGAATTTTATAAGCCAGCCATCCCTCGAGGATATATAGGGATGTTGTTGTACGAATGTTTGTATCTGTTCCTCGATGGTGACTGGTTTCTGAAACAATGGTACGACCCTTGATTAGATGGCCCTGCTTCCGTGGGGTGAGAAGCCGAGCTTGGTTCTTCTTCTGCCCCTTGATTCATGCTTGTATTCATTTCACCCTGATCTTGTTGTGGTGGTGAGAAAGGTGACATGAGTGATAAGTGAATCTGGGGTGTTGTCTCCAAGACTTGAGAGACGGCTTTTTCATATTCTTTGATCATGGATTTTTCCTTTGCCAACTCAGCTTATACCGATCCTTTGAATTGATCGAATCTTCCCTAGAATTCGGCCAATGCTTTATGATATGTCTCAATCTTTTTAGACAAATATTTGATCTCCTCTGGTGGAACAAGACGATTTGGAGCTTCTGTGTACAGGTAGTTATTGCGCTTCGTGGCTGTAGCATCAAATTCTCCTAGGATCCTTTCTTTGTCAAGGTTGGCCATATCCAATTGCCCTTGCAATAATAAAACTTGTTGTATGGCGTCCTGAACAACTTTATGAACTTGATCGTGTGCCTTTGTAAGTGCATTCTGGAGATTTGCTAGATATTTCTCCAAGGGCGTGTTGTTGTGTCTTCTTCAGATCTGCATCGATTTGTCTTCGCGTTGCTTAGTGATCTTCAACTCTCGATTCAACTGGATGAGTTTTTGGATGATAAGAGTGTTTTTGGATCTCAAATCAGAAATTCATTTTCTTTTGATCGATCATGGTCTGGATCATTCGTACAAGGTGTGAAACTATTCCAAGGGCATCACCAGAATCCAGTGGTACTGAAGTGGTAGCAGTAGGATTTCTAGATCCCATTGATTGTCGTGCTTGGCCTTGAATAATTGCATGTGTATCTTCCTCTTCGAGAAAACCTTCCAATACTTGGCATCCGAACTGCTTCGGTGATACTACCGTAGGAGCAACTCGGACAATGTCGGGTGCCTGGTCTTCTTGTTTTGCTTGCTGGCCTTATTGGAACTACCGTGCTAAATCAAAAGTATCAAAAGTTTCATGAAATTGATCGAATCCTCTTTTGTGAGAGTTTGGGTTAAATGGCTCTGGACTCATAAGCATCTCAAATCGTTCATCTATCTATAGAGGATTAGAATCATCGAAATATTCCATGAACCGCTAGGTTGCTGGTGACATAGCTGATGTTTGTGGGGGTGAGGCGACTTGGGCAACTAGAATTGGAATGGTAGATTCAATTGTCACAGATGACCCTTGGGAGGAATTAGAGGCAAGAGTAGCTACAATGGCTAAGGGGATGGGTAGTTTAGTGCAAGTTGCAGGGCTGAGTGCAACGTCGAGACGCGAAAGGTGAGGCGGGTCCGACAATTTCACTGCATACTCGTCGATGACTTTGAGAGCTAGATGCTTGGTGGGACGATTCGGTTGGTGCTACTTCATAGGTGGCTAGCAGAGTGCGAAATCCGTGAATCTTATTATCTAAGTATGAGACAGCTAAAGAGGACAAAAGAAAGCCATCAGCAAACTGTTGTTTGGAATTACTCTTAATCGCTCTCTTCAGCTCTCTGAAGACATACTGTTGCACGATCCTCTTATCTAAGTCGGAGCTAGATTCTACCAAGCGATGGAAGATCTGGGAAGAGATCCTTTCCTTCTTGAGGTTGCCAACCATCAAAAAGTTATTCAGAAGCTATGTAGTAGCATTGAGGGCCAAATCTCTAATGGCCTCTAGCAAATAATTATCATTTGTGTGGTACTAATTGATGGTAGTGTGAACAAAAGGTTTGATGACAAATTTGGCATGTTTATGGTTTGGAGTTAGTTGAGGCCCAAAAATAATGCCTATGGCAGCAAGGGCGGCCTCAGTGACTCGCACCTTGTTGGTAGCTCCCTGGAAGGTAATGTAAAATTTAGACAAATATGTGCGTTCAATAAGAAGATAGTTTGATTCAGTATGAAATCGAAATAGATGTAAAAGAGTACAACAAGTTTGCAGATCGAAGCTGCGTATTTTAAGCTATCTCTGAGTGACTAAATATAAGTCTGAATTAAGCACAACTACTGATAAGCAGTAAGCGCAATAGCAATCTCAATTCAACTCTAAAGAAGTGAGCTAGAATGCTCAGGAGTGTCCAAGCTCACATTAGAGGATGATGCTACAGCTCCTTGTAAGGCTTAGTCATCAACTGACTTAGGGAGCTGACTGCAAAAGCTATGTCTGGCCTGATACAGATCATTGCGTACATAAGAGATCCTATTATTGAATGATAGGTCAAATAGAATCGAATAAAAAGAATTCGAACGACAAGAATTAAAACTTATCGTACGTAGCGGAATAAACTCTCTTTTTCTTTTTCTATGCATAACTACGTCTATCAATTTTGAACAAAACAATAGTAATAGAAATCACGTTCGATTTTATAGTAACTAACTTTGAAATCATTAGTAGTACAGTGATTACGTAGCCAAACATTTAAGCATTCAATTATCAGACAAATAATCAGTTGAGCAATTTACAGAAATGCATACATTCTGAGACGAACTTGAACGCAATAAGAAAATAGTATTGATTCAATATGAAAATGAAATAGATGTAAATGAGTACAACGATTTTGTAGATCGAAGCCGTGTACTCTAGCTATTTCTGAGTGACTAAATATAAGTCTGAATTAAATGCAACTACTGATAAGCAGTATGCACAATAGCAATATCTAATCAACTCTAAAGAAGAGCTAGAATGCTCAGGGGTGTCCAAGCTCATAGGCTTGAGAGAGAGAACGCTAACTATTCAATACTTGATGATTGATCTTCATGCTTGAGATGTAGGAATATGAACAACTATTTATACTAGGCAATTAGGTCATCAAATGCATCATTTAGTTGGCTGTGATGTGCTGGCATCCATCCAGCTAGGACTTCTCAGAAATTACTTGCTTGATGAATTAATGCAAGTTGGTGGCTTTGGTCATAAACAGTCTGTCTACATATTTGAACGTAAATTGTCACTGTACCTACCTGAAAGTAAACTATCATGCGAAAAATGCGAAGGTCTTCACCAATGTTGTTTCTTTAAATTTGAGGCATCTGGCATTTGTGAAAAAAGTCGACGTGAGAGAAAAATCCCGAAAGACAAAAATCCCGAAAAGTCGACACTGTGAGCCATTTTCGAGTAGTTATGCAGACTGTGTAAAAATACGAAGAAATTTGCAGGTCTGGATAAAAATTGGATGAAGATTAAAAAGTCGATTAGTAGGAGAATAATCCAACAGACAAAACGGTAGGAACTAAAAGTAAAAAGACTTAAGAGTGTATTAGAAAGTTGTGTGAAAGTTTGGTCGTGGGAAAAATTCACAAGAGCTTCGCTAGCACAAGTGAGAAATGAAGTCGAATTCAACCCTTTTATAGGCTAATTTTGAGGGTCTATTTGACAAAGTACTAGTTTGGCTCATCCATTTTGGACAAAAATTTGCAAGCATGTTCAGTACTATAAAAATAGCTTCTAGAATTTTCGGCGAAGTATCCTGACCAATGGTGTAGCTCAGCGAAGGTTTTGATCAATGACAATAGACAGTGTTGCGACTTATGTGATTTTGAGCAATATGTAATTTTAAATATGCTAATCATGTACTGTTTTGCCATGAACCAACATCAAATGCAAATCTTACTATATTAATAAATTTGATGAAACCATTTCTTGATAGTGTTTAATATTTATGTTCTTTTTTGCATAATGTGTTGGTGTGGTTCAATGTTGGTTACTTTTACCTTGTTATGTTAGACATGTACAATGTTTGCATGCTTAGGTAATGGCTGAAGTAATTGTTATTAGTTTGATTATTAAGAGAATGGTATCACTGCCCTTGTAGAGAAAAAATTTGATAGGTTATTGGTGCACTGTGCAACCGCACATGTATGGCATGCCAAGCATTGGTTTAGTTTATGCAGGGTTGAAATATAAGTGTATGATTTTATCAATGCAATCACTTTCAATTTGCACATACATTTTGCAAATTTGCAATCATTGCTACACACACAGTTTAAGCACATTTCTCAATGAAGATTTGTATGTTTCTAAGATGAATATGAGAGCATAGTAGTGTGGTTTGCACTCAATGAGTGTGTAAACTTTACATAGGTCCAGACTCCATGGTCATTACTAATTTTCAATCAAAGCTTATTATGTAGAACATATCAAGGGTCAACTTTCAAGAGTACTACGACAAGGCACATTACAGTTTATGTTTTTTATCCTAGGGTGAAATATATGCAAAAGTTCAAACTAGTGCTGTTATGCATCTATGTGGATTCTTGTGTATCTATGGATTCACCTAGTTATAGGATAACTTGTTCATGGAAATGAATTTTTTCAATTTTTTTTCTACTGTAGTTCACTTTACATTTACGATATGTCTATGAACCTTCTTTGTGCCTTAATAGAATGAAATTTTCAGAGGACTGAAATTCATAAGGGGGGAAGTAGAGTGGACATAAGAGATAGTAAGCGTGTTTTGAAAATGTATTTTGCAGTTAGGATAGTTTGGAAATATGTTTGGATGTAATTTGGGATGTTAGAAGTAGAATTTGACACATGGATCACATTGGACCTGTTAGTGGTGACAAGAGTTGTTAGTGGTGAAAAAAGCTTATCCCTAGAGTTAACACTCTCGGATCAAGAAGAGATTTATGAGCTTATCACTAACTTGGGTGGGTTGGCAATGTGATGGTGAACCATGTTAATCCTTCTAGGTAGATCACAAAGCCATGTGCGGATATGGTATATCCATTTGAAAGGCATGCCAGTTATCCGAATAAATAGATTCTTGAGTTTTTGGTAGTGAAGGACATTTTTCTATAAGGATTATAGAACAACTAGATGGAGTAGTGGATCTTTAGAAAGGTCCAATTAAGGGGTTAAGGATCTTTTTGGAGGGAAAGCTGGTGGTATGAGACATCAGTAATTCCAAAAGGGGGGGGGGGGGGGGTTCTAGGACCATAAAGATTTGATTGACAATGGTAGGCTTTGATAATTATCGTGATGTCGATCTAAAACCATTGGTCAAATTTTATATTGTGAAATTTTGAGGTCTAATCTATATCCCAAATGAATATATCACCATTTACAAAATCATATTCCCTTAAAATTATTTCTTACTCTCTTAAACCCTTACTTCTTAATAAATTCTCGAATACTAGACATCATATTGATTTCATATGATTCCTTCCAGTATGAAGTTAATTTTTTGAAGGATTGTTGAGGCATTCAACTATTTTAAAGAATTCAAACAGTTTGTCGAGACACAAACTAGTCAAAGACTCAGGGCTCTGCGTACAGACAGTGGTGGAGAGTTCCTATCAGATGAAATGTCCAAATTCCTATCATCATGCAACATTCACCAACTACACACCATCGTAGAATGGAGTAGCCAAGAGGAATAACCAAACATTACTGAATGCAGCACGATTGATGATGTCAAATGCTTAGCTACCCAAGAATTTTTGGGCTGAAGTAGTTTCAACAACTTGCTATCTACAAAACTATTCAAGCACCAAAGCAGTCGACTCAAGGACTCCCTTCGAAGCTTTCCATGGCTTCAAACTGAGTCTCAAGCACCTTCTAGTGTTTGGCTGTCTTTGTTATGTGCAGATTCCGTATGATCTGAGAAAGAAACTTGACCTTGTCAACTGCAGGAGTATTTTCATTGGATACTCGACATCACACAAACCCTATCGAATTTACGATGTCAAGTCAAGCCATATCTCAGTTAGTCGAGATGTTGTCTTTCTCGACGATAGATTCTACGACTTCAAGCAGAAGCAGCCAATGTAAGAGTTCGTTCCAATGACTCCCATCACCATCGATAGGCCTCGACCTCTATGATTGTTCCAACAATCAAAGATATCCATGTCGCACAACAAGGAGAATCATCATCTCAACAACCAACTTTTGTTCGAGGATCTGCCTGATGTCGACAAGAGCTTGATCGTTATATTCCTCAAACATGCATCAGTTATGATGAACCTGCCTCAGTTACGGAAGCATTGTCGAGTTCGAATGCAGACAATTGGCGTACTACCATGCATGCTGAGTATAATTCACTGATGAAGAACAAGACCCGATGTCTTGTCGAAGCTCCTCCTGATGCAAAGATCATCGACACTAAATGGATCTTCAAGTTGAAGCTCAATCCAAATGGTTCGACAACCAAATGGAAAGCTCAACTAAGCATCACAGGATATGAACAAACCTATGGGATTGACTACACTTATACCTTCAGTCCAATCGTAAGTCTTCAGTCAAGACTTCAGTTAATTCGATCTTTACTTGCTATCGTAGCTACTAAAGATCTGGAAATTCACAAGATGTATGTAAGCTGCAAAAAGCTCTCTATGGGATAAAGCAAGCTCCAAGGTCCTGGTTTGATAGAATCAATTGATTTTTGTTGCAACACGACTTCATTCATAACTCTGCTGACTCTAATGTTTATCTCAAACACAAAGGCTCAAGCTATATCATAATAGCTCTATACATTGATGACTCTTTAATCATCAACAATTCTACTCAGTTGCTTCATGAGACAAAGTCGTTGTTGTCAAAGGAATTTGAAATGACCGATTCAAGCCCTATGCGTTACCTTCTGGGGATCAAGATAACCAGAGATAGAGCAAACAGAATTATCGTGATAAGCCAAGAAAGGTATCCAACCAGTGTACTCTACAGGTATGGCATGGAAAATTGCAACTCAATAGACTCACCTATGGATATAGGATTCAAATTGTCGAAGGACAACAACTGAAGCAGAGAAAAAAGAGATTTGCAAAAACTCCTATCAGTCGATAGTCAGATCTATCATATATGCCATGGTCTGCACTCAACCTGATTTAGCATATATAGTCAACACATAGTCACAATTTATGTCAAATCTTGGCCTACCTCACTAGAAGGCTCTACTGAGAGTACTAAGATACATTCAAGCCACTAAACACTATGCTCTGTGTTATAATGGAAACACAGAGGATGCCATGACATTACTTACTTATTCCGACTCTGATTGGGCTGAAAATGTGGACACAAGAAAATCCACTTCTGGCTATCTTTGTTTTCTAACAAGAGGACCCATTTCATGGAATAGTCGAAAGTATAAATGCATTTCTTTGTCTTCCTCAGAGTCCGAATATGTCGCAGCCACCTCTACAGTAAAGGAAATCATTTGGCCCATAAGATTACTTCAGGATCTTATGGTCCCTCAATTCAGTCCAATTAGGCTCCATTGTGACAATCAAAGCTGTATCGCTCTATCTCTGAACCCACGAATTCACTCTAGAACTAAACACATCGAAGTTCAATTTCATTTTCTTAGAGAGAAAGTTATGAATAGGGTTATCAAATTAAGTTACTGTCCGACTAACAATATGTTGGCTAATATTTTGACCAAGCCTCTGTCGAGGGAAAAGCATGTTATATATATGCAGTTTGCTAAATTTCATTCAGGATCCGAGGAGTTAAGCTTAAGGGGGGGGGTGTTGGAATTAATCTTCACTCCAACTCACCCGAATTCGATTTCTAAGCACCGATATATATAATATGTAAATACATTCTCTCTCTACAATGACATGCAACCTTACTCGCGTAAGTCAAACAGTATGTGGAATACATCGACTTGAAGCATAAATAGAATCGACTTCATCGACGACTACATCATCGACGTCACCGACTTGACTTCGTTGACATCCTGACATCAAGCTCCATCAATATCGACATCTTTTCAAGGACAAACTTGTCACCTCGACTTGCTTACGTCTTCGACGATCGTCTACTATTACCACTCAAAATGGAGCTCTTCCTCTGTCATATCCGATGCAGACCATGTCACAGTTTATTTCAGTAGTTTGCAGTTACTGCATTATTTCACGCTCATTGCCCATATGGTTGTTATAATTGTTGCATGTATATATACATAACAACAACACACTATGACGATGATGTAAGTGAGTTACATGAATGAATGTAATCAGAGTCAATTAGTGGTAACATAGAGTTCCTTTGTGAACTTCATTTATCAAAATTATCTGATTTCATAATATTAGAGATTTTAGAGAGAGTGGAAGTGATTCAAGAAGTAGAGATAGTATTAAAACTGTAACTAGCATAGTAAGATCATAGCACATTGTGCACTATTACTGTGAACCATTCTCGGGCACATGATCGTGATCTTATCATTGTATTTACAACAACTTAATTAGCTCAGATTCTCTGTTTTCTTATGTGTGTTCCACTGTGAATGCTTTCTAATAATTTCTCTCTCACTCACTGATACACATTCCACGACTCACTCGGAATATCTAATCTCAAAGGAAGCATGGCTGTCTAAGATGCCTAACTGTTTTGCTCCCTTCATGGTTGTCATTGACACCTACAAGATATTCCTCTTGTTGATATAAGTTATAGTCTGAATCTATAGTTTGGCAAAGATCCTGTTATAGTTTGCATGTTGAGTTTTCTCTAATCATTTTGCATCCATACAAAGAAACCCAACAAGCTGGTATCAAAGTAATACAAACCAACAAGTTGGTATCAGAGCAATAAAACTCCAACAAATTGGTATTACAGCAGTAGGAACCCAACAAAGGGGAAGTGCGATGGATGAAACCAACCCAATCAACCCTAGATCTCCTCTGATCTAGCCCCCAAGCACTAGGGAATTTGGCAAACCACAAAGATAGGAAGCGCTTACCAATTCGACAACATAATGGCCGCAAACTCTCCAGATCCTCATGGACATGAGTGATGGTACATATAGAGTGTAGAACCCACCTCGTTTGCCCATGCACAAAATCCACATGTAAGCAACTATCAGTCCAGGGCCAAACAGTTAGAATTAAAGTAGAATCACTGTGTTACTGTACTGTGGGTCCTATCAGTGGATAAGGATCAGTTGGCCTCGCCACGAGGCAAGTCGATGAGACACGCGTCCCGCCAACGGCAACCTAGGTCATGCATGGGTTGCCTGAGTGGACAACTATATGTATAGTGTAATTTCATTTTGAGAAATACAATTGCTACGTGAGCTTGCTGTGAAAGTGTTTTCTGTCTGTGTTACTGTGTAGCATGATCTGTGTTCCTGTGCAAAGCAAATTTTAAGTTGGTATTAGAGCCATATAGGGAGTGTACACATTACAGCATCGTCGTTGAAGAGAGCTTCGGGGTTTACGGTGGGTTGAAGACGGAAAGAGAAGAACTGGTGCACGGTTTCTAGTTTATAGAGGCTTGCTAAGCTCAATGGAGGGATTATTAGCCTGTGCATAGCATCAGACAGGGAAAAATTTGGTGAAAAATTGACAATTTTGAAGCCAACTAAAAATTGAAACCGGGCTTGGGGTTACGGTTTTTATACATGGATGCCGTAAGGACAAGAAGGAAGCTAATCACATTGTCAACCAGCCATGGAGAGATTCTGAGGTTTATATCAGAGATTTGTCTCCAGACAGTTGTAAAAAGGTGAAAAAAGCCACTTTGTCAAGTTGAGCTAAAATCACTGTTTCTCCACGGAATTTCTTGAGTGAACACTCTACAATCTTGGAATCAGTAGGGTGACCCTGCTCCAGGCCTTAGATCATGCTCAAATCGATCCACAGGCGAATTAGATCAAGAAAATTTCAGTGTGGGGAGGTGCGGCCGCAAAAAGGGAGGTCGCGGGCAGTTCGCGCATGGAACTAGCGTGAGAGCGTAGTGTCTGGAAGGCCATAGCGACTGTAGGAGTGCGGTTCAACGCCCAGATGTAGTTTGGACCTTTGGATGAGGTGTCAGATGCATCGACGGTCCAAAACTTGTGATGGGAGAGAAACGTGGACCACAAGATTTGGTTTAGCCATTGGATGGGCTTTGAACAGGGCCCTGAAGAAGTGAATTGCATTATGGCCTTCAACTTCATTAAAAATTTTCATACTGAAAAGTGTTCGACAAAAAGATGAGGAAAGCTTTGACCTTCATTAACTTGTCAGTGAAGGATCACATCATTACCCACATTTGTGATGTTGTTACACCCAGACAGGCATGGGATGTGCTAAAGGAGCAGTTCGAGACGTCAAATCCGTCAAGAATCATATTTCTGAAGTCAAAGTTGAATAGTGCCCGCATGGAGCAAGGAGAGCACATTCAGACATACATGACCAGAATCAAGACAATGAGAGATGAACTGCATTCTATTGGTGAGCGCATACATGACCAGAATCAAGACAATGAGAGATGAACTGCATGCTATCAAGTGCAAATTCCTAGGATATGATGATCGTGTGAAGGGCTATAGATGTTTTGATCCAGTGGAAAACAAAATCCATATAAGTCGTGATGTTATCTTTGATGAATCCAAGATGTATGAAGACGAGGATGTTGAGAAGATAGACACATCCAATGAGAAAGATGGTATAGTGATGATACCACCTGATGATGATCCATTCATTGACCTTCTGAGTGATGAACATGAGGATACATCTCAAGATACTACTACTCAACCTCAAGAAACAGGTTGGAGAAGTAGGGACAAACTTTTTGGTGCAAGAAGGATTGAAGTTGCAGGTGACAAACGCAAGGAGAAGGATGTACCGTGGGATACATTTTCACCAGGAAGCCGATCACCTGACAGGAATCTCCCTAAGTGGTTTGAGAGATTGTTCGAGAGCCGCGACATAGATGACTTTCCAGGATCATCTAGCCAGGGAGACCTACGAAGATCAACAAGAGAGAAGACACTACTTGAAAGGTATGAAGCAAATTATGCTCTCTTATCTAGCATTATTCAAAGCAAAGAACCTTCGACTTATGGTGAAGCGAAGGTTGATGACATTTGGGTCAAGGCCATGGGAGAGGAGATGGAGTCAATTGCTAAGCATAGCACATGGGACTTAGTAGAACCACCAGTTGGCAAGAAACCCATTGGTTGCAAATGGCTATACAGGACTAAGTACCATGCAGATGGAAGTATAACAAAGCACAAAGCAAGATTGGTGATCAAAGGGTATGCACAAAATAAAGGCATCGACTATGAGGAGACCTTTGCGCTGGTTTCAGTGGAATACTCTACGTCTACTCATTGCTTTAGCTTCACATTTTGGTTGGCCTTTGCATCAGATGGATGTGAAATCTGCTTTTCTAGATGGTGAGTTAGAAGAAGAAGTGTTCATGGATCAACCTGAAGGCTTTGTAGCGAAGGGACAGGAAAATAAGGTATGTCGCTTGAAGAAAGTGCTTTATGGTTGAGACAAATCTTGGAAAAAATTGGCATGAAGCAGAAAAATTCCATGACTTTACAAAGTGATAGTCAGAGTGGCATTCAGCTAGCAAAGAATCTAGTGTTCCATGCGAGAACTAAACACATTGAGATTCAGTATCACTTTATACATGAGAGGCTGCTGAGTCGTGAAATTCATGTTGTTCATTGTAGCACAGAAGAACAACTAGCTGATATTTTCACTAAGCCACTTACTGGAGAAAAGTTTGATAAGTTTAGATCAAAGCTTTCTGTACTTAAAGTTTGTTGACTTGAAAGCTATGTATATGACTGTATATAAAGTAGACTCTACTTTAAGGGAAAGAGTTAGAATTAAAGTAGAGTCATTGTGTTACTGTACTGTGGGTCCTATCAGTGGATAAAGATCAGTTGGCCTCGCCACAAGGCAAGTCAACGGGACACGCGTCCCGCCAACGGCAACCTGGGTCATGCATGGGTTGCCTGAGTGAACAACTATATGTACAATGTAATTTCATTTTGAGAAATACAGTTGCTATGTGAGCTTGCTGTGAAAGTGTTTTCTGTCTGTGTTACTGTGTAACATGATCTGTGTTCCTGTGAGTAAACCCCCATGCATGTGTATTACATATAGATACCCCTAAACCATAATAGCCAAGACCCATGCATAAGTACAATGCATGTACACCCTATCCCATACTAGGATGCAACACACATGCAAATACCACATGTGTGTGTGACCCCATGGTCCTACTTGCATGTGGGTGTGACCCCTTGGTCCTACTCGACTGTTATCTAGATTAGGCCCAATCCCTACATCCAATAGGTAGCCCCTAATGGTCCAAATCCCCATTACGGCCGTAACAAGTATCCTTTAATAATTAAGTATAGTTTGGATTCCAATGAATTATGATTGGTGAATCATAAGAGTATGAGTATATATGGTTGACGAATCATCAATAGATACTTAATTATCATCAGTGGATTATCAAGAAATGCAATGATTCTTAATGTATATTTGAGTCAAGAATTTACTCAACATCTACATATTTGTTTAATGTAAGAAAAGATGAACTATTGAAAAATTGTTTTATCTCTAAGTACTTGTTTGAAATCTAAAGTCAGACTAAGGATAATGATTTTCTAGGTAAATGTTGAAAGTTAAAGAAATGGTTCATGATTTTCTTTCCTATTTTGAGGACAGAACCTGTTCAAGGAGGAAAAAATGTTACGTCTATGTCCTGTATATAAGATTTGACATAATCCTAGACTTGGATACTTGGTACATCAGTACTCGAAATTATTGGTTACGTCTCATTATTCCGAACTAGGCCAAAAATGTAATTAATAATCTTGTGAGGATCTAGTCACATATATTATTATGTGTGGAGCTATTGCATGGATTACGACGACTATTGGCATGGTGTAGAGTATCAATAATAATGAACTGCATGTGTGGGAATACTATAGGCTTGCATGGGTGCATGCACAAATAAAGCAAGGCCTATATACACAAGGGGAAACTCGCCCTATTCCCATTCATTTGTGAGATTTCATTGCCAGGTTCTTCTATCTACATCTGCATCATATTCTTTGGCATGGGAGAGATGTTATTGGAGATTGATCAGTAGCATCTACATGGTTGGGTGGTTTGGCTTCATCATCATTCCTTTGTATGTGCCTTGTAAGCAATTATAACCTACTTTTGGCCAAAAGCCCCATGAAACATTAAGAGCCCAATGAACACATTTCAGAGTAATTGGAAATGGCCCTGAATTGAAAGATGGAAATAGAGACCATTTTATTTCTTAAAGCTTTAAGAAATGACCATTGTAGCCTTACTTTTGGGTCAAGATCCCCATGAAAGATTAAGAGAGTAACCAATATCTTGACTGCCATCTTGGGGTCCTCAAGGGGACTGGGCCACCCAACTAAGGGCAACCCCTTGAAACTTTTTGTAATTGGCTGAAATGGTTAAAATCTTGTGTCTAGGATTCATCTTGAGTTGTACATGATGCATCTAGCCATATCTTGACTAATACATCAAGGGCCTTCTCCTAATCCTCTTTTGAAGAGATTGAGCAACCGACATCTTGGGTCGAACCTTGAAATCCCTTGGGTTTGACCATGTGCATGCAAAGACCCTTATGAGAGACTCTTGGACTACACTCGGAGTCGACGAGAAAGTGCCAAAACTATGAGGCATAACCTTAAGACTGACCATGGTAGCGTTGGAGGAAGGAAAGGATGCTCGATAGAGAAATAACTACATTCTATAGATGCACTATCGGGCTCTTCAAAATAATCCTTCTCCTAACTACGCCTATCAAATTTAAACAAAACTATTGGGACTATTCTAACTTTGAAATCACAAGAATCCGTTAGATTGATTTCGTAGACAAACATAATAGAATAAAGATTATTGTATCGAATATTACAATATCGAAATATTCGACAGTTCAAACAACATCATAAGAGAACACAATCAAATTACAAATAGAATAGAGAAGCATTCGATCATTATGACAAAACATTGAACGCGATAAAACTATATGATCAATTCAGTAAGTAGAATGTATAAATCAAAAGAATCATGAACACAAAACAATAGCGGATGCAACCACGTATTCCAAATTATCTTTGAGTATCTAATTGTCTATATTTGACACTTTCGCTAATTAGCAGTAAGCGTTTCTAACAATGCGTTGTATTAATATCCAGGATCAATATGCAAAATAATTGAAGAGGAAAACCTAGAAAGTGATTTAACTATTTTTACTAGATTATGAATATTGTTTAGGCTTATTCAAATGACAATTGAGGGCATCTATTTGGTCACAGATTGTTATTGGAACTTAGCCATATTGTGTTGCTATTTATTTAGAATGAGTGGAAACAAGTTCTGTTAACATTCGATAGTTCAAACACCTACGATTTGTCGAACCCACCCGTGTATTTCTGCAGATTGTAAAAAAACATGAGTAAAATTTGTAGAACTGGATAGATGAATGGATGTCGATTAAAAATTGATTATTTGAATAAATCCAACAGGTAGATGCCTTGTGTAGGTATAACATAGATCTAGAATAGGAAGTTGAAGGGATGCGAGTCTTGAGAATCATGAGCCCCAAGACTTTGAAGATGGGAGGGAGTAAAAAAAGGAGGACCTCAAAGGCCGCAAGGAAATACTTGTAATTGACTGACCCTAACAACATTGTGGCTATAAAGAATGGCTTGTCATCAATCTTAGCATCATTAGTTACCCTAAAAAACCACAAAATAGTTTGAGGTACATGTAGATATAATTTGCATTGGTCTACAAATATAGCATGGATAATTTCAGGATAATTTTTGCTCTTCGCGATTCATTTTTTGAATATATTTTCTTGTGTTTTGTTGTTATGATGTAGTCTTCACATACTCTTCCATCTAGTGTGACCATTTGTGAGATTGCATCTCTTCAATGAGTATAGGCTATGCATATTGATATGCCTAGATTTTTTATGTCATTAGCTGCTTTGTGTATCGATTGCACCTACCATAGCTCCATCACAAGTGATTGCATTCAACTTGTATAGTGTCGATTCCCGTTCATTCCCATACATGTAGCAATGATTTTGTAGTTGTCTTTGATGTCCTTCACCAAACACTTATTGCAATCAAACTCCACCTTGAGATCTTGATATGCTATTGTGCCCACCAATGGAAGGTTGTTGGCCAATTCAAATACATATTGGACATTGTCTATCTTTTTGATGTTTTGTTAGGCAACCCAATTGGTAACACTCATATGCCTCTCCATCACCTCCATAAACTTCTTGAGAATATGAGAAATGTTATTTCTTGAAAGTCATATGCCTTGAGCACCACTATCTATGTACCATGTATCTTTTGGCTCATTACTCCACATCAATGCAATGATAAACATATTGAAGCTTTCACTTTGGTCTCATGGTCTTCACTTCCTTGTCTTTAGTCTGCATAATGGTTTGTTTGCCATCTTTCAACTTCTTATAACACCCTTATTCCTAAGTTGTTGTAACATCTACGATTGCATGGCTTCACTTGACGCACCTGTCATTTATTTCAATTATCTTGTCTCCAGTTGTCCACTTTTGCATTGGTATTTGGTCTTCACGATGCTTGATGGAAATTGCCTTTCTTTAAATTTCTTTCTCCTAGCTATTTAAAATTTTCACCTCTACCTCTTAAGGGGTAGAGCTTTATCGATTCAGAAAATGAGAAATTCTAGAAGAATGGCAAATTCCCGAGGATAGATAAAGGTGAATGCATATTCAAAAACTAGAGCGCCTAACATTACCCTTACAAGAGGGCCATGACCTAATGCCAGGTGAAAAGGTGGAGAGAGAATGCACAATCATGAAAGATAATGGAGGGGGGCCATGACCTAATGGAGGTGAAGAGAGAATGCACAATCATGAAAGATAATGGAGATTCTTAAGAAAAGACATGTGAGGGCAATAATAGAAGCACCTGGAAAGCAATCTTGGAGGAACGGCAGCAGCCTCTCACGTTCATTTGAAACCTTAGGTGTCAGCCTGGAAAGCAGAGAGAATCTAGATCTTGAGTACATCACTGCCATGCTCATGCAATCAGAGATCAGACAAAGAAAAGATGAACAGGGAGGAAAACGATTTTTTGTTCGTAACAGGAGGTAGCAATGGTGACAACAAGGCAAAATCTTTCAAAGACTAAATGCAGCGAAGAGGATACAGTTAACATGTTTACACAGTGAAGGAAGGCACTAGGAGGCATGCTTAGCAGTCAGCAAGAAGGGATATCAACAAGATCCTTTGTCCATATTGCAAGGAGGCTGGACATTTTGCAGACAAATGAATGTAGAATGTGAGCGTCAGAAATTTTTTCCATTATCCAGGTTATGCACGTTCTCAGCAGTTGCCAATATTGAAACATAATCTGAGTAGAGCTGATATTTTTGGACTATGGCGGAGAGCAACGCACTGACATTTCAGGCTCCATTAAGTGCAACTGTTTTACATTGATGTAATCAACTAAGTAGCTTAAAAGATAGTGTAAACTAGTTCTCAAATGCCTACAACTACCAGTGGCTCTCGAGTCTGCTCAGTGCTAACATTCCACTTTTGTTCAATTTAGTGTCAAAAAATAAGGATACAGACTCTAGAGTCTTCTAACGAGGTTATGTTGGTGTGAACATTGCTATATTCCGGGCTTCCTTGATGAGCAGCTAGCAGCGGTTGGAAGGTCAAAGCAACCCGGAATTTTATCGCTGAGTTTCTATTATTTTCTTTGATGACTCTCATAGGATTTCTGTAGAAATCACAAAATCTCTGTAAGCTTCAAGCTAAGAATATTTGATAGCTACTAACGCATATCTCGTACGTTTAATTACAATCACCAATGTGTTTGTGAGAGATTGCAAAAAAAGAAAGATTCATTTCATTCTATTGTAGCCCTTATCCAGCCAAACAGCTTAATAGGCTAGGAAAGTTTCATTCTGCTTTTGGAATTAGAGTTTATCAGAATCAGAACGTATGCATTTCCTTTCTCGAGTGTTTTTACTTTCTAGTAATGAGGCTTCACATGTCCTACTTTAGGTGCTTT